>OZ019979.1:10254175-10289175 GCA_963970395.1 Ephialtes manifestator
TGGTATGCATTCGTAACGCCGAAATTCACATGGCCGAAAATCATAATCACGAAAAAACAAAACACGGCACAGTTCGTTTGCACTTAAGTGCGAATTTAGGACCGTACTTGAGATCGCACTTAACATCAATCTTAAGATCGAACTTGATTGAGGGCTATTGATCGATCTTAAGTTCGATCTCAAGTTCGGTCTTAAGTTCGATCCTGAATTAGGTCTCAAGTTCGATCTTAAGTTCGATCTTAAGTTCTTGCGATTAAACTTGAGTTCAAACTTAATATCGATCTCAAGATCAATCTTAAGAACGAACTTTGAGTCTTAGGCTTATAAAATAAGTGAAAGGATTCATAAATCGTTTCACAGGGACTTCACTCCGTAGGCGCATTGCCCTTTATGTTTTTGTTTTTCCGAGCTAACCGTACTAAATATGTCAACAACAAAGATATTTAGATTTTCGGCAAGCGAAAAATTTATTTTTTCGGAAATCTACCACCGTCATAAGGCCGAATTGGTAATGAGTAGAGACCGATTTTCACGAGAACACAACGACAACGTATGGTCGCAGATCGCGGAGGAATTTAATAGGAATCCTGCCATTGTCGCGGAAGTTTGTATATTTAATTTGAGTTCATCATTTTATATCATATTGACCTTGGTGATTTCGATGATAATAATGCCAAGAAAATATTAACGAGATTGAAAGAAAATTGTTGTCAAAAGAATTATAAGTTTACCCTTTTTCCCTCATTTCAAATTAATTTCTTGATTCTACAGAATCCATATGATTTTCATTTGCAGCAATTTTTTACATTCTAAAACGTATTTATACAAATAGATTTAAAGATACGAATGATATTGAATATGTTTTCGTTGCTACATTTTGTTGTACCCCGGGTACAACGATTATGCATGATTGTTACGTGTGTTTAGAATTACGCAATAATCACACTCATGCCGAGCGATATTCGTGCGGACGAGTCGCTCGTTGCACCAAGCGCACAGGCAGGCATCATTGGGCAATCAGTGCGTTCGGACACGGCGACTATGCTATGCGCCGTGTCAGCGTTTTCAGCAATGAAGATTCTCCAAGACTGCATCAATACAGTAATTGGAGCATTCGATTCGTAATATTGATGTTTATGAATAAAGATGTTTTTAATAACATAGTTGAGACACTGTTCTCTGCCCATATATAAGGAGCAGAGAACAGTCAATCGACAGTTTGATATAACTCCTGATGCTGTGCGGTTGGTTCTGAGTAATTGGGTTCCGAGTAACCGAGTTTATTAAGTTTCGTTAATTATAACATGAGAATGCGATTGAGGATATTATTATGAATTGCGTGAGCATTGTGAAACTTTATACGATTTATTTATTTATTAGCAATAAATTATTTCTTCATTAAATCCTTTGGTTAAACTTCATTTGGGTTCCAACCCTTCATTGGTTAATATCCCTTTATTCTTCGAAGTATTACTTCATCGCCACAACTCGGAGTAGCTACCTGGGTTTGGCGGCATAACAATTTCACATTATACTCGAGATGAATTCTGCGGGTAATTGTATAAATATATCGTGACTTTAGAAAAAAAATCAAAAACAGCTTTCAAAATTTATATGCATTCATAAAAATAATCATCGGACTCATTTTGTACGGAAGGAATGGTCCCTAGTTATTTACTGATCAATTTTCTCTTTAATCGTTAATACCCTTTTGACATTTATTGTGTGACATCAATGTTCCCAGCATCTGCCATCCGGTGGTTTACACTAAAATGAAATAAAACGGTCCATAAAAAAAATGTTCCATATGTTACGCATATGGCTCAAAAATGACTCGAATCCAACTAGCGTTCGTTATTAACTCTGTCCTTGCACAAAATACACCTCACAAGGTGACACGTCACAATAAAGAACCTAAGGTTTTCGAATCGCCAGGTTAAGTTTTTGGTAAAGCCCTTCCAAGGCTGTATTACGTCATCGGATGGTAATACGCGTAATCACAGGTCCGTAGCCCAACGGTGTCTTTATGGACGCAGCAATCTTCCTTCGAGTATCAGGTTTAAGATCGATATGAGAAGCGAGTAGAACACAGTGCGTATGAGAATACTTATCAAAATGTTGATCAAAGGTCTTGTTTCCTTGGACTTCCGTTACGGCGAACAGATGATCATATCGGAGAACGAGTAACGAACCTTGATGAATACGACGCGAAGCAGGCGAAGAATCAAAGCTTCCTGGAATAGATAACTTGTCTTCGGGCTTTACGCGAAGGAGAAGGATCACGATTCTTGAGCGAACACAGATTTTATTCACTTTGTTTCAGATCGGATACAAATAATAGTTTCTAGATTGATATTTTGTGCACTGTTGTCACGTTAAAACTAGGGTCTCTATTATTCCGTCATTAATGTTTAATGATAAGCACAGCACCTAGTTATAGCAAGGTAGGCCTCTGCACTCGATCGCATCAAGACGACTTCTGACGATCATTGTCAGTTTAGCGACGCGTCTCACTGCAAGGTGCAGGGAGAGGTCTTATCACGAGTCGATGAGGCGGTCGAACGAGACACCACCAACAATGCAACGCATCGGATGCATATCCGATGAAAGTGATATCTACTTAGAAATATGTCCGTGGCAGTAGAGCGCAATACCATGGGCAGGCAATTTTATGATTATACGAAAGCAAAGTTCTTTTGTTTAAACGGTAGGCTTAACGCATACTTGAAAGTGGCATAATGCTTCTAACAATTGTTTGTAACACTTCTACTGAATATATTTCAGAGGGAGCCCTTGCAACTAAAAAAATTATTGGCCAATAATAAACAACTGCTGAACCCGTATGTTGACAACGGTGCAATGTCAAAAGAAGATCTCCCTCATGACCTTACGTCTGATGGTCAGACATCTAAAGCATCGATGTCAGTATCCTCTGCGAAGCAAAAAAATGCACCGTTCGATGGTATTGACCCTTCCCATCGTCAAGCTAATGAATTCAATCGAGTATTACACCGAAAGAAAAAGTTTCATTGAATCACGATTTCTTTAAATTTTAATAATATATTTTCTTTGTATTATCTCAAAGTCAATGAGAAGTAGTGATATGGAATCAAGTAAACATTTCTTTAAGTACATGAACCGTTTTTCATTGATTTTAAAGAAATCGTCTTCGAGACACTAAAAGGAAAAGACAACCTTTAAAATAAGTTTTCGCTGAAGGAATACAAGCACGGTAGAGATTACTTAAAAAATGTATTATTCCGTGCCGTACCTGATGTAGAAAGGTTAGAAAAATCATTTAACATCACATATTTAAACAACAATTATACCCGGCTGTACTTATTTGTCGGTTTTTCAATGAATTTTTTTCTCTCGGTGTAGTCTTTGAAAGCTCACTTTTTTGCATCATGAGCCGCTTCCATGTCGAGCGATTAATTTTTTTTATTTGTAATTCACCTTGACATTGTTTTAGAACGTGGTATTGGAGAAATAAAGAAAATATCCTCGAACAAAGATGGTAGAGACGAAGTGTTTTTTGCTGAATCTGAAAAACCCGAACCATATGCGAAGCGACCACGTATTTCATCGGAAGCTGCTAACACTTCTGAACTGCGAGGTAGTTGAATTATAAAATGGAGCTCTTTCATTGACTATGCTTTACATAGAAGCATACATAGATGCCCAGCTAAAATTTGAATTCGGATTTGTTTTGTACAGACCGATTCGAAAAGCGCGCGCGTTTGTAACGGACAGTAAAAACTAATAGTCCCGTATACTTTGCAGAATCGAAAGCAGAAAGCGAAAACTTCGATATATCCGAAGATGATGTAAAAAAATCGCGATTGCGAAAATTATTGGAACATGATGCAGAACTCGCCAAGACTCGATTAGTTCATGAAAACAATATTGCCTTTATTGCCTTGAGGCATGAAGAGGAAATGTCGAATCTGAAGTTAAAACACGCAAAAGAGCTTTTTGCAATTGAGCGAAGAACTGCGATGGTGAAGCTGAGAACTCAAAAGATAGCACAGGAAAGATTTTAAAAAATGGAATTCGAGGATTTGCTTAGTTAGAGGTAGTGATGATTACATTTAATTTCAAGGTTTTCCGTGTTCATTGATTTATATTTCTGAGTAAGAAATATTTAATTCAGAATAAAGTTGCAAGTATTTAATTCGAACTGGGTTTTTTAGTTTTTGCTTGTGTGTGTGGGGGTGTGGCAGGCTTGCAAAATACAAACCGCTGTACTTCAAGAACCGCTTTAACAATCAAGCTGAAATTTGGTACACTGGTAGAACAGTATAGTCCCTTGCTATGTGTAAATTTAAATAAACATGTCCAGTCTATTATTGATGTCATCTTATGGATTTATCAAGAGAGGCACAGATAAAAGGCAAACTTCGAGATGATGAATATTACCGGTGTACTTTTAAAACTCGCGTCACCAACATCAACAGCAACAACAGTAAACCCAGAAAACCATTGATGAAACGTCAAGTGTAGTTTTTACATAGGATTGTAGAAGTATGCTTTAAATAAGCGATATAACTTTTATAGGTGCATTACTAAGATTATCATTTATCAACGAATGCTTTTTTGGGCACCGTAAGCCTGAAAATGAAGACTGGGGTGGTGTGCTTCCGCTGCGTTCCCATAGTCAAATTCAACAAAAACCTATTTTGCCATTGATGTCAGATTCGAAAACGCCCTTGTAATACAGAATGATATCACAGGCTGCATTTCATCTATTTACCTCTGTCTATGTTTATTTTTTAGGTCCATAAGGCATTAATGATTGACTAAATGTTTGTATACGAGAATTCTTCAGATCTATCTACATGGCAAATGGTGCTTTTTTTCTACAGAGAAGACTAGGACGAAATGTTTGGTAGTCCTCAATCCTGTCAAAATCTACATTAAGCCAGGGTCAGCATACTATTGTAAACTCAATACTTTGAATAATGAGCATTTTTTAACTTCACTGCAAATGATAAAAAAATTTCCAGCACTATTAAATTTATCAAATCTAGTTCAATTATTATATGAAGACAAATATTAACCAATAGAATTTACAAATGACTTTATCTCAATTTTGATCCACAAAAGCACCGAGGTTTTGTACACTGGTAGAGCAGCATAGCCGCCTGCTGTGTAAATTTACGCAAAAATTAAAACATCTTTGCAGATTTTATAAGACTGAATTTTTCGAAAAATGGCTGTATATTCTCTAGCTGCCGCAATTTTTTAGCTAATGACCTAAATAGTTTTTGACAAATAAAGTAATGAAATAAAACGGTCGGTATTGAATTATACTTGAATCATAGTTTCAAGTACGAGGTTTGTAAATTTCATATTTCTACGTACCTTAAATTTTACGTCTCTTTTTGCAGTGTATCATCCTCGCAAATATTTAGTGTCTCTAAGACGCAACGGGGTTAATCAAATAAAAATATTACCAGCAGCGGAATTTGTTTATGAAAGAATTTATTAAAACATTATAACTAGAGAAAACGTTCAACGGAAAACACGCCTTGTATCAATCAAGAAGGCTTAATTTTCCTTGTTTTCACAATTAGTAATCTGTTTTATGCATTTATTTGCAAGAGTCCCTGGTTCGTCGAGTGCGTGCGCTCGTTTGCGTGATTTTTTTAGTACTCCAGACTTTTCTACTGTTTTAGAAAGAGTACATTCTGTCACTTTTGTAATCGGTTGAGTCAGGATGTGCGTGGGCGCATGTGGTGTTTTTCGTATGTGTGAATTTATGAGATTGCAAGTGCGTGCATTAGGGAGGACTTGCGTGAGAATGTTCGATAGTTTTGTTGATGCTTGCATGTGTGGCTTAGCGAGTGAGTGGGTGATGGTGTGCGCGGATAGATTTCTTGAAGTTTGTCTGCATAGGTTCCTGAGTGAATATGTATGGTTGTGAGCGGATGCGTTTCTTGTTGCTTGTATGGATATATTTTTGTCCGAGGAACTGTAAGTGTGAGCGACGGTGTTAGATTTTCCTTGCATCTGTAGATTTGTAATGTCTCTTGCGACTGAACGTCCGTACGAACTTATGAACGGTCGGGTGGTCTCGTTCGACGTTAAAGTATACGTAGATGCATGATCCGTAAACTCTTCATCGTAGACATCCACTGCAGCAGGCTCAACACTGTTACAAGTGTCACCTTTATTTGGTCTTGAGGCCTGATAAGTTTTGGGAGTCTCGGAAGTACTTAGCGCATGAGAAGTACTGGGAATGGGGCAAGTGCTTAGATCAAGCGACGTACTTTCAGAAGGGCCTTCTTCAGTATAAGATATACAAAGAGAGAAGTTCAGTGACATGATATATGCGAGGTAAATAACAACAGCACGTTACTCGCAAACGTGTTTTCATTACGTTTGTAATGCAGCATAATAATAAGTCACCTTGCGCAAAATCTAGCACAAATTCAAAGCGCATCGTGTCAAAAAATGCCGTGTATTTCCGGGACCTTTCTTCCTGAGTTAGAGATCCTAAATCTCGCAACTTCTCCCACTCTGCCTCGATCTTTGCGTCTCGCTGCTTTACGGCTTTACTTTTCGGCTTCGTCGGCGTGCCGTTATGCTCCAGAATTAAAAGCTCCATATGGGCCAGCTCTTGTACCGAACGCAAGGATTCTGCGTACGATAATATCATACAGATAATATTTTCTAAACGTAAACTCTTTATTTTTATTACCTAAAAATTTATATATTTGAGGATTCGATGCCATCCGGTGATTTAGCGCACGGTGATACCTTTCAATAGCATTGTTGGTGCGGTGTTTTTGACCGTAGACGCTAAATCCATGCGTGCCCATTTTTTTAATCCAGTAGGCCTAAAGTTAGTTTGATATACCAAATGATTATCATGTTCTTTTTATGACGTTTCCACGAATTCGATGCGTACATTGCCGAGCAAAAAAAAAATTAATATTATTAGAAAATGTATGAAAAGTCAAATTATCTGAAATAAGATCTATTGGACTTCGATAATATTGAATACATACGAGACTTTAATATTCGTTTGAATAGTTTCCCCACTATGATATTTGTTTCCTGATTACTTGACACATTTAACAAAGTTTCCTCTGTGAGTTACCTAAAATTGATAAACACACTTCCTCATAAAGGTGCCATCATCAAATACGTTAAATAATGAGGAAGCAATTTGTAAAGTCCCACTTTGCACGCTTGTTGATATATTTTATTTGCGCGCGTTACCTTAAAATATGCAAATAGATGACTCATTATTGGCACAAGTTCGGAATGCTTCGCCAGTTGTGACTCAAGGTCGTGAAAAGCTTCTTGGATGAAATCGGCCGGCAATAAGGCTAAGTTCATTAGGTCACGTTCGATAAACTTGGCTGCCCGATAGAGTGCAGGATCATGTTTCACGCGGGATGTGATGGATAGAGACTGGCGTTTCTTTAATATCAACTAAAATCATTTAACCAAGACTTTCTGTCAAGTAGGGAGACTTTTGGTTTCAACAATCGGGGAAAAGGTCTCAAAAAATCGCCCTCCTTGCAGAATCCCAAAAAAATATAGAAAATGTCTCATGTATGAAACGTTATAAAGTAAAGGTATCAATGATCGGACGGTTAAGGCCATCCCCAGATTCAAACATTCATTAGACGGTTAAGAAAAGATTTAATTACAAAATGACTGAAACCAAAGCTCATATAATACAGTTTCAAAAACCTACGAATTAATCGTCACAATATGGAATCATTTTCTAATTATACAGGAAAATAACAAAATAAGCCTAATGTACCAGTTTTTGGACGCTGTTTTTCACCATGTGCGTATTTCCGGTCACCTAATGTTTCGATCCTTCGGACAATCATAAGTATCATGAATACTGGTACAGAAACACGATTGGTTTGTCATCTTAAAAATTTGTTTGATGTCCGATATCAGATCGTTCACCTGGGGATGCTCGTACCAGAGTCCGTACACTAGAATCGTCTGGCTTAGAATAAAATAGAATAATAAAATAAACCTGCATATCTAAACTTGAAACTCTTTTCCTGTACATCAATTAAAAATGCAGATATGATTTTAAGTTACAATTTTCACTTTTTGATACTTCAATTTGTAATAAATTCAAATAAACGGAAGAGTGTCCGAAGGCTGGGCCGTGTCCGATCATCCGTACCGTTACTTTAAATATTATAAATTCATTTGAGGATGCAATGCGGCAAGTTTAGTCTCCTTTTTTTTCTTCGCCATTAACTACGATTAAGCCTTCATCGTTTTCAAACCTCATTCCCTTATTGTGTGACAATATTACATACATGGGTGTAATGAAAGAAACATCCCTGCATTGTCGCATCGGGAAATACACATCGCAATGCTGAATGTAAAGCAGCTTCGTAGTTGGTTACTATAACAGTTGGAGAAGTGTCTGTGAGGAGATTGGCAACCATCGTTCGCAATATAACCTCATAGGCGACTCCAGTCTTTCTGCTCATCAGAGCCCAACAGACGGGTAAAATCTATATGAACGTGCGAAAATAATTGATTGTCCTATATATAGGTTGATATATTTTTTTCGTTCCCAGCGATTGTGGAATACCTCGCCGTTCTTCTCAGCCATCAACGTAAGAAATTGATATCCTCCACATAAATTCGGAACAACATCATACGTTGCATCAACGAAGAACCAACGTGCAAGAAGAAATAAAATCGCGTAAGATTTCGTGCCGAATACGACATGGGTTGCTCCATCTGCATCTACTACAGTCCAAGCCTCCATTTGATGCTTCGATGTTTCTGTAGTAGTTGTCAGCTCATCCGCGTAGGTTATAACGTACTCCATTATTTTTTTCCACTAAACGCATTCGAGCACCTGCGGGATATCTTCTACCCGAGTAGGTAACGGAGGTTGACTCTCGTTACGCCACCTTCGCAATGTCAGCTCGATGGCAGGGAATGCACAAAATTGTACTGCTACACGATGTCTAGAATAGAATAAAGGTGATGGGCAATGGTGAATACAGAAATAAAACGTGGGGTTTTGTCTAGATACTAAAACGAGAAAGTCTGCATTAATAAGGACAATCCCAGGTCGGGATCTGAGCCCATCAGCATCCGCATCTTCTTGGATTATCAAAACAATTACATCAAAATGCACTGTAAAAAAAATCTGTTTGAAATTTAATGTACTTTTACTGGAAGTTTTTATGCATAAACGGGAATATTAAATTTAATATACGAGTGTAATGTCAAATTAATGTATCGTACATCACATTTAATAATTTACTTTAATTTTACAGCAAAAGTACTTAAATTTTAATAATTTGCTTTAATTTTATTAGAAAAGTACATGAATTTTATACCATAATTGTATATTAATTTTCGATGACGAGTTTATGCATAAAAACTTCCAATCTTTTTTAATAGTGTACATGCTCCAGTGCAATCGACTCGTAGAGGTCTTTTAAAGTCCCGGGTAAGCTTTTGACTCCATTGTATAGTGCATCACGGAATGCAGTTTTTTCTTTTATAAAAGCTTGTTTACATGGTCGGTCGTGAGCTTTCGTGTGCTTGAATACTTCGTTTTGGTCAAACTCCCCCTTTCCAGAGCAACCCAACGAGTTTTCGCCACGATACTTGCATACACAGAAACTGCAATCAATGTTCAGGGCGTATAATTTGATACAGGTTGAATGTATACCAAAATATTTTTGGTTTTTCATGCGTAATCTGATTGGTGCGATCTAAATCTAAATCTAAACTGTACGCTTAAAGGTTGATGTAGTTCAAGAAGCAGTCGAGTTGCGCCGACAACGAATTAAGCATCCTAAAGAGTATGTGATGCCCCACCGAGTGTGCAAGACATACTCCTATCAGCGTCCAATTTGGACAATCAAAATTGAGCATATAAAATTAGGGATCCCAAATATCCTATTCCACATTACGTCAAAACTGCTATTCAATTCGTGGTTAGAGCAAAAAAAGAAAAGCCAACGAATTGGGAAGCAGAGACATCACTGTAAGAATACCGAAAATCGCGAGACACATTACAAATGATGAGATATTTGCGTGATATACATAGTCATCGTGAACCGTTAATGACATTTTCCTCGGAACGATTGGTTTGTCTCGGGTTTTTCGGACTTCCGCGGTCTTTTCGGAGATGGTTCGACATTGAACATTTTTTTCCTTTGGCGTTTAATTTCCGTCCCATTTTTTCTTCGCGATATGAAATCTTCTTGTGGCGTTTCTAACCAAGCGATGTCATTTTTTTCTATTCGTCTTTTCTTTTTTGAACTCAAGTTTAGACTTAAGTCCGTACTTGACTGAACTCCAATTTAGGCAAAATTTCAAACTTGAGTTCAGACTTAAGTTAGAACTTGAGATCAGACCTAAGTTTGATCTTAAATCCGAACTTAAGATCAGACTCAATGTTGAAATTAAGTTCAGACTTAAGTTTAAACTTAAGATTGAGCTTAAGCACCCAATCAGATTCAGAACAAAGTTGAATCTTAAGAGTGATCTCAAGATCAATCTTTAGTATTGTATTCAGCTACATCTTAAGTTCCAACTCAAGTCAAAACAGCTTACGCCGTCTTTTTTTTCGGGGTTGCGAATTTCGGAAATATGAATGCATACCTACCTGGTGTGTTGCTAGGCAAGTCATAGTTGTCTTGTTGTTGACAGTTTGGGCTATTACTTGTTTGACCACCATGCCTCGAATTTTTTTGTACAGTTAGGTTATTATTACGTCCGGTAGAATATGTTGTGTCGATGATTGTTGATTTCTTCATACATGGTACTTCCAAGGGAACATCCCAAGTGTCCCACCCCGATGTCAATAAGGTTCGTATATATTATAGTACTCGAAAATCTAAGGGATACGTATTTCTTTTTACGTACTGAGTTTGATATTAAGGAGGCAGCCCCTCAAATTATGCCAAAAAATCGATCTTTTTTTTGTTTTTAAAATAAACGCTCCATTGATTTCAACGCAACTTGACATAATTATATCTCGTGTTAGGAGGATCCAGAAACGATACCATCCTACCCGGTTGCACGCCTTTAATTTTATTGTCGCCCGCGTGCTCCGCGCGCTCGTCATCTCCCCCGCCGAACTCAGAATATTCACGGCAGCATGATACGCTACTGCTTGGTCAGCAAACCGAAACTGTAAAGTGTCATCCACAAGTGATCTTTTGGGCAAAATATGAGAACTACTGACTGTGTCTGAAGGTCGGAACGAAGAATTGAAGGACTTAGAATAATCGGCAGCCCTTCTTTCCTGCACAATTCTATCCACCACCGCAGCGATCCGACACATTCATTCCTTCACAAACTCTATTCCACAAAACGTTTTTCGTTCACACTTCTCATGTTCACACGCTCTTTCCACGACATTTCGATACTACGCATTTCTTCCCACACAAACAGTTCCAATACACTCGGTTTACCGCGCATTCCGATATGACGCATCTCGTAACTTCACATTCGTTCCTCTACAAACTCGATACTACGTACTGCTTTTTCACCACATTTCTGCCGTTTACAGGCCTTTTCCACGACATTTCGATCCTACACATTTCGATTCTACACATTCCTTGCTATACAGACATGATCCCGCACGTTGAATTGTCTGCACAATCAGATTATCCACAAGCACTTATCAACACATTCCATTTCAACTCAAATCAATCGTGCACATTCTTTAATACACAACCCGATTCTACGCAGTAGCGTTCCAGCGCATTTTAATCCTTCACAGTCGATCCAACCCAAAGTTTCGCAACACATTTCTATCCTACACATTAGCTTAGTCGGTACCAACTCAAGAGAATACCTCTTACTGGTAAGGACGAACTCCGAGCAATTTGGCCCGCAGATAGAGGTTCTCACGCGAGTCCGTATCAGTATGGGCTGTCGCCCAGCCTCGCGACTCTGTGAGAGGTTCTCACGCAGCCTATGGACTCGCGTGAGAACCTCTGTCTGCGGGCCAAATTGCTCGGATTTCTTCCTTACCGGTAAGAGGTATTCTCTTGAGTTGATACCGACTAAGCTAATGTGTAGGATCGAAATGTGTTGCAAAACTTTGGGTTGGCTCGACTGTGAAGGATTAAAACGCGCTGGAACGCTACTGCGTACAATCGGGTTTTGTGTTAAAGAATGCGCACGATTGATTTGAGTTGAAATGGAATGTGTTGATAAGAGCTTGTGGATAATCTGATTGTGCAGACAACTCAACGTGCGGGATCATGTCTGTATAGCAAGGAATGTGTAGAATCGAAATGTGTAGGATCGAAATGTCGTGGAAAAGGCCTGTGAACGGCAGAAATGTGGTGAAAAAGTAGTACGTAGTATTGAGTTTGTAGAGGAACGAATGTGAAGTTACGAGATGCCTCATATCGGAATTCGCGGTAAACCGAGTGTATTGGAACTGTTTGTGTGGGAAGAAATGTCGTGGATAGAGCGTGTGAACATGAGAAATGTGAACGAAAAACGATGTGTAGAATAGAGTTTGTGAAGGAATGAATGTGTCGGATCGCTGCTGTGGTGGATACAATTGTGCAGGAAAGAAGGGCTGCCGAATAATCCGAGCTTAAGGCCCCTGCCCCTCCCCTTTGCCGCTGCTATTCCCTCTCCCGCTCCACCTCTCCCCACCGGGGTCTCGCAGATCCCCCTGAATTTTTCTAGTAATTCAGGATTAGGACCTTTGAGAGACTTAGAAAAATTGGGGCTTGGGGCCTTTGAGGGATTTAGAAAATTTCGGGCTTGGGGCTATTGAGAGGCGCTTCATTTTTTCTTTAGATAAGCAAACTTTTTAAAAAATAGGCCTAAAATTATCAAACATAAGCCTAAATTTGTAAAAGAAATGCAAAATTTTTCCACCAGTACCAGTACCAAACTTGTCAAAAATAGGCCTAAATTTGTCAAAAATAAGAGTAATCTTGTCAAAAATAAGCGTAAAGTTTTCTAAAATAGGTACAATTTTTTTTAAAAATAGGCCTAAATTTTCCTAAAATAGGTACAATTTTTTATAAACAGGCCTAAATTTTTCTCAAATAGGTATAATTTGTCATACATAAACCTAATTTTTTTCAAAAACAGACTAAATTTTTCAAAAATACACCAAATTTTTTCAAAAATAGGCCAAAATTTTTTTAAAATAGGCGAATAAAAAAAGATATTCAAAAATAAGACTAAACTTGTCAAAAATAGACGAAAATCTTTCTAAAATAGGTATGATTTTTCGAAAATAGGCAAAAAAAATTCAAAAATAGGCCCTAAAAGGCCCAAAGGATTTGGGGTCAGTACTTGGATGGGTAATCGCTATTTTACAAGATAAATGTTAATTGAGGGCAGGCAGTGTTTTTTATAGATCCACTAGACGCATTTACATCAAACTCGGTACTAATATGTTTCGTATTGGTAGGACATGAAAACAATACCATCCTACACAATTGCACCCATTGAACGGGGGTGAAATACCCTTATCAATTTTTTGTTTCGACTACAAATAATCCGATCGAAGTACCGTTTCTCTGTCCGATCACAGCATAATCATTTTAATCAAACATTTATATAATATAAACATTGTATTTTATCGAAATTTTGTACATTCCTCGTGCCTCGCAATAGATTCTACATCGTTTTCGGATATTATGCAATAAAAATAAACTGCTACATCGTTCTTTTTCACGTACCTTCGTGACACTAGATATAAAAATGGGTTAGAGATCTCTAGATAAACTAGTACGGATAACTTGTAAACAACTTCAACGGATATGTATAAGGTTATTAGTAGGTATAAAAATACATGAATGCTATCGCAAGCAGATGTGAGACTATAAATTCTGTGCGAGCATTACACCTGTTAGCGGGAATGCTGTCTGAGTTGATCGATCAACCGCTCGGCAGAAGCACCGCCTGGGCATACCACCGATAACCGCATTTCAGAGTTCGCGCATGCGCTCGAACGTTCTCGAGTCTCTGACTCGCTTTCCGGTTTCTTCTCGGTTCTCGTTGACGGTCTCAACTGGTCGCACGCACGGACTCAGCTGGTCGTACGCACATCGGCAATAGTTTTACTTTGCGGTCACCTCATCGTTTTCGGAAGTGTACAACGGTCAGCTCCAGGTAGCTCAAACGGTCAGCGCAAAGACATTACGTACGGGTTAAGTGAACGCGGGTTTATGTAAATTACACCGACATACTCACGGGCGGTTTACTAAGCAACACGTGGTGGCACGTGTGCTTCGGCATAATTGGCATTATTGGCTAATTTTATCACTCGGACTGTACAAGTGTTAGAAGAAGAAGAAAGAGATTTATGTGTATCGGCTTACTCAATTAATTGTTGTGTTTTATGAAGTTTTTGGGTAAAAATTAAAGTGTTTATTTCGAGTTATGTAATTCCTGCCTACGCCATTTATTTATTTTATTTACAACACCTGATCCACTATCAACCATCCACGGCATTATTTTACATTTTGGTCCTTCGAGCCGGATAGTTGGATCACGGCAGGCGGAATTTGCATAAAACTTCATAAAACTCGGTGGGTTTGTGCTCAACGGGAAGAATTTCACGGACATTCTCACAGTGTAAACAAAGGTGCAGCTCAAGGACTTTCTTACCGTTCAAACTGCTCAAGGACGTCTTCAACGCTCAGACTCGCAATATTTTCGTGCGCGAATCTTGTGAACTTTTTTCGGACATTGTTCTGCTCATTTCGAGGGAACGTTTTTTCAATTATTTTTTTGGTTTTTTCACTGTGTCGCGAGTGCCTTTTTTGGACAACTCAGACTTTCAATATTTTCGTGCGCGAATGTTGTGAACTTTTTTCGGACAATGTTCTGCTCATTTTGAGGGAACGTTTTTTCAATTATTTTTGGTTTTCTTTCACTGTGTTGCGAGTGCATTTTTTGGACAACTCAGACTCTCAATATTTTCGTGCGCGAATTTTGTGAACTTTTTTCGGACATTGTTGAACATTTTCGGACTTTGATCAGCTCATTTTCAGCAAAGGGTTTTTCAATTAATTTGGTTTTTTTCCACTGTCTCGCGAGTGTTGTTCCCGGTCTACTCAGACTCGCAATAATTTCGTGCGCGAATTCTTGAACATTTTCGGACTTTGATCAGCTTATTTTGAGCAACGGGTTTTTCAATTAATTTGGTTTTTTTCCATTGTCTCGCGAGTGTTGTTCCCGGTCTACTCAGACTCGCAATAATTTCGTGCGCGAATTCTTGAACATTTTCGGACTTTGATCAGCTCATTTTGAGCAACGGGTTTTTCAATTAATTTGGTTTTTTTCCATTGTCTCGCGAGTGTTGTTCCCGGTCTACTCAGACTCGCAATAATTTCGTGCGCGAATTTTGTGAACATTTGTCGAACTTTGTTCTGCTCATCACGAGAAACGGCTTTTCAATTATTTTGGTTTTTTTGAATTGGCATACGGACAGCTCAACATGTCAGACCCCAACGGAGACGATTCTGCAGCTCTCGTGGGACAAGATCAGCTCGCAGTTCCGGTGGACGTGATCAACAAGGTTGATGGGAAGAAAACAAGGGGTGGTTCACCAGCAAGGCTGGCACCGGAGTTGAATCTGTAGGCTCAAACTCAGGTTGGCCGGATGCAACTCCTGAAGGAGTTTTCGGAACAACTACCTGCGGATCACACCGGTATATCCCTCGAGGAGCTGCGAGAGCTCGATAAGCAAACGGAAGCGGTTCATCGACTTTTTCAATTGGAGCACTCGTATCTGGAGTCGGTGTGGCCAGCAGCTCACTTGGATCACGAGTACTTTCGTGATTTAGTGCATCTCAAGTGCTGCCGGGCATACTCATCATTTAAGATGGCTGCCGCACGACTCAGGAAAGATCTCATGCCCACACCCACGGAACGGACTGCTCATACAGATGATTTGCGCGAAGTTGCTCGCCTTCCGGGCATTAAGCTTCCATCGTTCTCCGGTGATTATGCTGCTTGGCCAGCGTTTGCAGACATGTTTACCAGTCTCATCCGGGAGCGTGCATCGATTACGGACGTTGAACGCCTACACTACTTGAGGGGTTGTTTGACAGGAACACCTGATCACAAGTTTTCCGCTCACGGGTGCATCATTTCAACCACGCTGGGAGGTTCTGGTGAGCCGCTATGAAAACAAGAGGCTCAACATCCAGTCTCATCTTGACGCGATGTTCAAGATCGCGCCAATGCCAACCAAGAACGCCAAGGCGCTAAATCAGCTAATAACAACCGTGACTGAGGCATATACGGCTCTGGAATCTCTTGGGGTGGGAGAAAATCTTGGTGACTGCATACTGGTGCATCACATCACACGGAATTTGGACCGCTCAACGAAGGAGGCCTGGGAAACCTCGCTAGGTACGCTGCAGACGTATCCTACGTACAAACAGCTCATCGAGTTTTTGACTGCTCGCGCTCGAGCTTTGGAAAGAGTGGAATACACCAGCGGTGGTCAACCCAGTGCACCACCAAAACGGACGGCTCATTCGGCGGTCAGCTCAAAACAAGGATCAGCTCAACAATCAGGGTTAGCTCCCTCATCAACCAGCGCAAAAAGGGAGGATACGCGCTATGCCTGTGACTGTTGCCAAGGAGACCATTTCGTGGTAACATGCTCGCAGTATAGAGCTCTTCATCCGAAGGCAAGACGGCAGTTCGCGATGGAAAAGCGTCTATGATTTAACTGCATTGGTCATCACAGCGCACGGGACTGCCGGACCACCCAAGGATGCAAGGAGTGCAAAGAACGGCACCATACTATGCTCCATGGCTCCCGTGCTGTGCAGCAACGTGACGCAACTAAGGACAGCAAAATGGTCGCACGCACATCGGCAATAGTTTTACTTTGCGGTCACCTCATCTTTTTCGGAAGTGTACAACGGTCAGCTCCGGGTAGCTCAAACGGTCAGCGCAAAGACATTACGTACGGGTTAAGTGAACGCGGGTTTATGTAAACAACAGCGACATACTCACGGGCGGTTTACTAAGCAACACGTGGTGGCACGTGTGCTTCGGCATAATTGGCATTATTGGCTAATTTTGTCACTCGGACTGTACAAGTGTTTTACGGACTGCTCAGGATATTTATGTGTAACGGCTTACTCAATTAATTGTTGTGTTTTATGAAGTTTTTGGTTAAAAATAAAAGTGTTTATTTCGAGTTATGTAATTCCTGCCTACGCCATTTATTAATCATATTTACAACACCTGATCCACTATCAACCATCCACGGCATTATTTTACATTTTGGTCCTTCGAGCCGGAGAGCCGGTGAGCTGTACTCCATGAGCCCCCAAGTTGTGCAATGGATGACTTGAGCGGAACACGAACGATGTATCGACCGGTTGAGTCTCTCGAATGAGCGCGCCGAAAGTGAGCTTCGCATTCCTCCTCTTCCGCCGTGAGTTCATTAGTCACGAGTTCTGAGGGCTCCTCTTGAACCCAAAATTTGGTGAGTAAATTCTGCAAGGCAACCTCCTCGTGATGAACCGAAGCAGTGTAAGTGGCGTGCATCGGGGATGTCGTTGCCTGAACCGGACCCAAAATGAGCCAGCCAAACATCGAAAGCTGAGCTATTGGCATGGTGGTTGCGCCTTTGATTATCCGAGGCCGGATGATTTGGCCATAATAATCAGCTCCAATGATAATGTCTATCGTTCGAGGAGTGAGGAATTCCGGATCTGCCAGGTTGAGATTTTTCAGATGAGGCCTGTCTTGGTAGGATGCCTCAAAAGATGGCAGAATTGATGAAACTGTCTTTAAAATGTGAGCTTGAACCGTGACTAGTTCAGCCGAATGAGATGACCGCAAATCAAACTGAGCTGTTCCGCGTGTATGAGTCGTCAGCGCTCCGCCAATACCATCAATAGGCATTGAGGAACGTCGACGGGGTAATCTGAGCTGTCCGATGAGCTGTTCAGTGACGAATGTGAGTTCGGAGCCTGGATCTACCAGAATCCGAACAGTATGAGCTGCAACCGATGAGCTAACCTGAGCAACTGCCGTGGCGAGCAATGTTCAGTTGACCAAATTGAGCTGAACCGCAGTGTGGACGATTGCACCAACAACCTATTGCGTGTCGACCGGCAGGGCATCATTCGAGTTGGTGGACGTCTCACACACTCGACACTGAGTGAGGAAGGAAAGCATCCTGCAATTCTGCCTCGATACTCACGGTTGTCAAGTATGATCATCGAACATGCTCACTCACGAACGCTTCACGGTGGCACTCAGCTCACGTTGGCTTATATTCGGCAAGCCTACTGGATTCTCGGAGGGAGAGCGCCGGTGAAATCTCATATACTTCGGTGTGTGGTGTGTGCTCGGCAAAAAGGGGTCCGCGCTCAGCAGCTGATGGGGCAACTACCTGTTTCTCGAGTAACACCCTCACGACCATTCCTGCATACAGGGGTGGATTATGCTGGACCGCTCACACTCAAAACTTGGAAGGGTCGGGGCCCAAAAACATACAAAGGTTGGATCTGTGTGTTCGTCTGCTTCAGCACATCAGGAGTTCACCTGGAGGCTGTCAGTGACTACTCATCTGAAGGATTCATCGCAGCCTACCGACGGTTCACAGCGCGAAGAGGGAATGCTCACACAATATACGCGGACTGCGGTACGAATTTTGTAGGTGCCGACAAAACTCTAGAGAGCATGTTTACGCAAGGCACAGAAGAACATCATTACATCAGAGCGGTCCTCTCACAGGACAGCAGCCAGTGGAGTTTTAACCCCCCTGCTGCTCCTCATATGGGTGGCAAGTGGGAGGCTGTTGTGAAGTCAACGAAATTCTATCTCACACGCACAGTGGGTGAGTCTCTTCTCACATTCGAAGAGCTCACCACCCTACTTACGCAAATAGAGGCTATTCTCAATTCGAGACCCCTGGAACCGCTCACTGATGATCCTCAGGACGTGTCAGCTCTTACACCTGGACATTTTCTCATCGGCAGTGCTCTTACCACCTTACCAGAGTCTACGCTCCCAAGTCTGGAAACTTCGAAGCTGGCTCATTGGAAGCACATACAGCAACGGGTTCAAATGTTTTGGCGTCAATGGTCTGCTCACTATTTGCAACGGCATCAGTCTATCTCAAAATGGCATCATGCATCTAACGAGGTTAAGGTTGGTTCGCTCGTATTAATCACGGACGAGCGTTACCCTCCTTGTAAATGGCCTCTTGCGAGGGTACTACAACTACACCCAGGGAAGGACGGACATGCCAGGGTGGCTACGCTCAAGACGGCAACAACCACGCTCACCCGACCACTCATCAAGCTCTCGTGTTTAAGGACCACTCCACCGGAAGACCAGGAGCATATTCATCAGCGACCTTCGCTGATGGCGGGCGGAAATGTTAGCGGGACTGCTGTCTGAGTTGGTCGATCAACCGCTCGGCAGCAGCACCGCCTGGGCATACGACCGATAACCGCATTTTAGAGTTCGTGCATTCGCTCGAACGTTCTCGAGTCTCTGACTCGCTTTCCGGTTTCTTCTCGGTTCTCGTTGACGGTCTCAACTGGTCGCACGCACGGACTCAACTGGTCGTACGCACATCGGCAATAGTTTTACTTGCGGTCACCTCATCTTTTTCGGAATTGTACAACGGTCAGCTCCGGGTAGCTCAAACGGTCAGCGCAAAGACATTACGTACGGGTTAAGTGAACGCGGGTTTATGTAAACAACAGTGACATACTCACGGGCGGTTTACTAAGCAACACGTGGTGGCACGTGTGCTTCGGCATAATTGGCATTATTGGCTAATTTTGTCACTCGGACTGTACAAGTGTTTTACGGACTGCTCAGGATATTTATGTGTAACGGCTTACTCAATTAATTGTTGTGTTTTATGAAGTTTTGGTTAAAAATTAAAGTGTTTATTTCGAGTTATGTAATTCCTGCCTACGCCATTTATTAATCATATTTACAACACCTGATCCACTATCAACCAGCCACGGCATTATTTTACAGTTAATAACAAATGAACTATGCAATATAAAAAAAAATCCTACGTACTTCTCTAGACAATGTATTTTCGAAGATATCTTCCAAATTTCAAGTCAATCGGTTGAAAATTGTCTGAGTAATCTGTCCGGCCAACTCCAATAAAGTAGTTTTGAGATACACGCGTTTAAAGTTTTGAGTAGCAGAAAATCATGGATCATTTTGCAATACCTTTAATCTGCGATGATTGCACCATACAATTGGCCTTCCAGATTATCTTCCTGCTCGTACATATCTTTTCTGCTTGACCTTGCAGCGATTCTGGCCTCTTTCACCTGGTCAGATAGCGATCTCTCTGCAAGCGTTATGCGCTGTTTATCGATCTCCATGCACATTTCGTAGCTGTTCGGGCCGATTTCCAAACCCATTGCCTCCATTATGTGTAGAATTGAAGAAAACCCATCATTAAACACAGAAACTGCACTTTCCGTAGCTATATCCAATAATGTTTTCCCACTTGAAATATTTTTCGGGGCCAATGTCCACACAGTCCAATTGAAACTTTCGTTGTTATTTTGCGTATAACCGCCGATGCATCGAGTTAGAAGATCTTGATCGGTCAGTTCTTCAAAAATTGGTTGGATATCTTGGTACACTTGTATTGGAAGAGCTGGCTTGTGTATGTACTCAGCCAAAGTATTCGTGGCTTTCGCGCGTTGCCATGAGCACCATGAATCCTCTCTAATAGGACATTTGTGGTGCGGTTTGGCATCCGTAGATAATTTGTGATCCAGTGTAGCCCATATACTGCTTTTCATGTTCTCGACTGAATCACTATTTGTACGAACCGCTGATCCAAAATAAATAGATAGCTCATCTATAAGTTTTCCAGTCAATTTGCCCCTTCCATCGAGACCTTTTGTCTTTTTTTTTCAAATTACGTACTCGGGGGTCCATTCGCTTTTGCACGTGATCAATACACTCTTTCTTGAGAACTGTGAGATCTTCATATGGCTTAGCCATATGAATTCCATTCCATCTGTAATTCCTTTAAAAGTCTTCGAATCACCGTCACCAATGTAGTGAGAGTATTTGACCTGATACAAAGTTTCAGAGCGGCGAAACATCTCAACAACTGCATCGACTTCCATTTTTCCTGTCGATCCATCGTGGTCACAGCGCATTCTCCTACATGACTTTCTGCCCACTCCGCATATTCGTCGGTATCTTTTTTTTTTAGACCAATGTTCACACGCCTTACAGTATTTTCATTTCACTACACAATCAACGATTTTTCCAAAGTTGTCGCCAATAAGAGTCACTAACCCATACAGAGACGTAAATCCACGTTTTCTCCACGAACCATCGCCTGACACTACAATTCCATTTTCTCCATTTTCAATCGAAATGGTTTTTTCTTCTTTCGCAGCTCTCATCATACAATTCTTGCAAACTAAATTGGTTGCAGTGTTCATTCTTTTGACAACCTTATCGTAAAATGAGTGAAAGGTAGTCCGAGGTAACTCCATGAATGCACAGAATTTTCTGGTTCCGTGCCAACCTACTCCAAGCAATCGCATGGAAATTATTATTCTACGGTTGGTTTCGTAGCCTTTCTCAACAAGTGGACAACTCGGTATCTCAGTCTTCTCACACTTTTCACAGGACACTATAAGTTTGAATCCCAAACCACGCTTACTGCTTTCAGTAAATTTTACTTTCGATTGGCATATTTTACAAACGACAACGTCGGAAATAGCCGAAAAAACTGCAATGAAGTTGATTATACGATAACCAAACGCTGGATTCACTTCGATATCGTATAAATCTTCCGACTGCTTCAGTTTTTTTGCCGATGAACTGGCGTTCAAATCGTCTGGTGCTTCCACCTCATGCCGATTCAACGGTCTTCGACGCGATGCTGTTGGTCTCCTGACGGACGAAACCGACGTTTTTGTCCCTTTCTTCCCACTGTACAATCCGTCATTCATTGCAAAAACAAATTAATACAACAAAACAAGTCAAATCAATAATCGCACGAGAAAAAGGAATTAAAATTCACAGAAATTTATAGAGAAAAACGACTGTTTGTCGACTCGTGTCCTTCTCGACTGCTTGGCCATGGCTAACTGTCTGAAACAGCCGTTCCACAATTCTAAACTCGCCAGACAAGTCAGGCAATAAATATTTTCAATAACATCTGCCGTATACCTCCTCTAGTCCCCTAACGTTCGCTAGCGCTAACGAAAGGGACTCGCTGCGGACCATACGACCTTGTACTAAAACTCGAAAACGGAGTACTTAAAGATTTTTGTCGGCCATAATCTTTTGGGACATCATTCTTGAGGCCTTAAGGGACCCTTAAAGACAACAAAAAACGATTTTTCGAAAATTCGAGGGTGGCCTAAGGCCTTAAGAAATATCCAACAATTAGTTATTTTCCAAGTAATTGCTGGATATTTCCTTTATTCTTGCTCGCATGTTATTTGTCGTTACAGGAAAAGATGGCCTGCGCTCTGGGTAATTTTATAAGTGTTTTACAGATTCGTTAATTATTAAATTTAAAGAAGAAATCACCAAATTACTAGTTGTTAGAAAGAGAACACATCAGACATCAGAGTAAGTATGAACGGCGCCGCGATATTCTCGGCTTTTGGCGTTGCTGCCGTTGACGTTCACTGTAGCAAAATTGGTCAAAAATGGCCGTTCACAATGATGATTTTTGGATACTGCGTTCCGCAAAACGCACGTACTATAGTTCGCACAGGTACGCGTGCTGTGTCGTTCGCTTGGGGTCTCGCGGCCTGCACATATAGTCCGTAGCTATAGTCCGCGCGTTATAGTCAGGAGTGCGCTAAAGCTATATTCTTGGCTTGTCGCTCCTGTTGTCATGCCGTATGGCTTCGTAGCTTAGCTAGTTTCGGTGAAATATTATTTCATTGCCTGTGTTAAGTACGCGTCCTGAAAGAATATTTCACGATTTATTTTGTTAAATTTTGACTAAAGAAAGAAAAAAATTTTCCGGTGCTTGCAGCGGTGCTGTCGTAAGACGTTCCGTTCCAATATTATATATATATATATATATATATATATATATATATATTTCTTTGTTTCTGTGCGGGGAACGCGTGTTTTGGACTTGGCGTTCCGTTACGGTATATTAATCAACAAGTGTTTTCATTAATTAGATTTATTCAAGTTTGATAAAATAACATAAAGTTCAGAGTTTCCGAGGACTCAAAGGCACAAATCTCGTTATTAGTGAAGGTACAAAATGGCAATAACAGTATAAACGGCTATATCACGCGTAATACGCTACTGTATCCTCAATTCTGTGAGGATTTCTCAATACATATTATCGTCAATAACAGTTATAATAAAGACACAGGATCGTAGACATATTATCATTAATACCAGTTATCATACCAGCGTATCATAACAAAAAAGAATATTAATCACGTTCATCACATAAGGAATTGGATATATTATAGCAGATCTTTAACAGATATACGATGAGTATATCCCACAAGAAAGAAAGAACCCTGAAATTCTAGGCGAAAATGATTATATAACCAATTATTGGCTGAAATATGTCAACCCATTTGTCACACAAGATAATGAATAAATAATTAAATCTCGGTGATGGTTGATCCATCAAACAATATCAAGAATCAATGCGAATATCAGACCCCATGAGATAATGAATCAAGGAAATTTTTCTTCAAGGAATTTTACAGAAGGGACGGCCCCCATAATAATCTGCTACTCATTTAAATGGCAAAATTATTCATTAATCAGTCTTGCAATAATAAGTCTATTGCTGCACCACACCGTAGGACTAGCATATTTGGCAGTTCTTTAACCTCAAAATCATATTTGATTTCTTGTTTTATATTTTGAGTTTGCTGGTTAAACCCCATTGAAAAAAGATTGTTTGCGTACTCTATCTAGCACATGCGATGGCTCCAGTTTACTATATCACTGTGTTCTGGTAAGTTGAATGGTATTTCCAGAGACGATCAAGGCCCATGTTATAGGTGGCCAGTTGTTAAAGATTTTGCTTGTACTTATCGAAGGATGTGAAGTTCTCTTGACGGATGATGAGACTGGAGGGAGTGAATATATTTCTGTCCTGTGCTGATTGAAATCTTCTCATAGGTAAAATGGCGGATCCCGATGAAGTGCAAAAATCCTGAGACACCGCTCATTCCACAACATCGGATAATATATCTCTCACTTGATTATGCGTATCGAGGTGATGTTTTAATCAAAGTTTTATTTTGGAGTAATCGTGGTGTTTGAGAAATACTTTCCCAAAAGAAGAATTCTCTTTTGCGCCGCCCTTTGTGGCAGCACTTTCCAGGCGCCCTAGCATGCGCAAGACGACGCGCTCGTCACGCACGGATCGACGGCGTCGTGAGTCAATCGTCAGTCTTGCTTCGATCGTCAACCGCCATCCATTGTGGATTCATCGATTCTCACTCATGGGTTCTCTCACTTGTGTCCGCTCATTATCTCATCAGTCCACGCATTCACTCATGTCTCAAGTGAATTAATAGTTCTGCTCATCACGTGCATCCCGGAATTAGTATAATTCTCGGGAGCACTCTGCTCATCGAGTGCATCGCGGAATTAATATAATTCTCGGGAGCACTCTACTCATGTGTTACCGCAACTCTCAAAAAGTGAACCAGTGCATCCCGGAATTAATATAATTCTCGGGAGCACTTTGCTCATCGAGTGCATCGCGGAATTAATATAATTCTCGGGAGCACTCTGCTCATGCATTACTGCAAAACAAAAGTGAATCTCGTCGGGCACGTGGCTATATCCCGTTGCCGACAAAGGACAGTTGAACTCTCTCAAGTTTTCTCAATGTAAAAACTAATATCAGTGTATCTCACCTTTTAGACTTCTCGCATTGTTAAAAGACGTCTCAATTTGTGTGTAAAGTGATTGTTAAACGTGTATGTGTTTAAAAGTATACCTAGTCACGAAATAAATTAGCGGACCTTACGATTACGAACGTGCTTATTCTATACGAAGCCACCCTTCTATCTATGCCCTTATCATTTCATTTTTGCATTCTCAAACATTTAATGGTCCTTCGAGCCGGATAGATAGACGGGAGTGATAAGTGAAGTGAAAAGAAAGGTGATTAGGTAAATTCAGTGCGTGTTCATATTCCTTTGTGGAACACGCGTAACGGTCACTAGGCGCTGTCGCTCTCTCTCAACTTAGCCGGCTTGTGTATCGCGCTCTCTCTCTCCCTCGTTCGACGTGCTAGCAAAGCACTTCGTGTGACTTAGCTCTCACACAGCCGCGCGGTCGACTCGGTGAAGCGCTGTGTTTATAGTGCTTTCTCTTTTCAACTCACGCGAGTTAGACTCTGTGCCTCGCTGTGTTTATAGTGCTCTCTCTTTCCCACTCACGCGAGGTCGACTCTGTGCCTCGCTGTGAGCATAGTGCTCTCTCTTTTCAACTCACGCGAGTTCGACTCTGTGCCTCGCTGTGTTTATAGTGCTCTCTCTTTCCCACTCGTGCGAGTTCGACTCTGTGCCTCGCTGTGCGTATAGTGCGCTCTCTTTTTCACTCACGGCATAAGACTAAGACTTCTCATTGCCTGCCGAACATTGAAATCGTATCATGCTCTCTCTCTCAGCTACAGTTCACGCTCTCACTCGGACAGTCTCTCTCACACTCATGGAGCTATTGGAGCTCTCGGCCTTTGTGTAACAGTTCGCTCTCAGTGACTTCTCAGTGAATTTGACAAACATTATCTCGCACATTCTCGCAGATATTTCACAATTCGCGTGTGAATAATTATCTTCTCTTCACTTTTCTCAAAATTCAGTGATTTTTTTTTGACTTTCTCAAATTCCAAAAGTGACTTTTCGTGAATTTTCTCAATCTATTAAAGTGAATTCCAGTTGACTTTTTAAAATTCGGAAGTGAATTTCGTTGAGTTTTCGGACATTTTCATTATGTGCTCGATTAACATGGTTTATTTGTTTTCTCACTTTTCGTGCGCGAAGTAATTTTCACCTTCTGACCTTCACGAGTGAACAATTTTTATTTTCTCACTCTTCGTGCGCGAAATATATTTTACGTTCTCACCTTCGCGATTGAACATTTTTATTATCACCTGGTACGTGAATATTTTTCTGAACTTTATCAACTTTCGAGTACAAACGCATTCTCAGTTGATGTATTTTTAATACTTCTCAGTCTGGTGCGGGAATAACTTTCGAATTTTTCTCAACTTTTTGTGCGCGAACTTCGGACAATCTCTCGTGTGGTGGTTGGAATTACACAAACTCGCATCAATAGACGCTCATTACTACGGACGTCCTCATTTTTCGTGGTGTTTTATGTGTCATGTCTCATTCACATATAGTGATACTCTCGGATTTTCTCATCTCGCACGTGTGATGTTTCGCGGTTCACGTCACATGGACTCATTAACATTCTCGGAGATTCTCCTTAGAGTTGTGATTTTTCTCAACGCGTGTTCAGTGTGCGCGGTGTTTCAAGTTACAATCTCAGATGGATCGGCTTACCATGAACATTGAGCCACTGGAATCCTTGCAAGTGGATCTCTACAACTAATGGCATCTCAAAGAAAATGCACACACTCAAGGTCATCTTCACAGCAAAGCCTCACTCAACAATGTCAAAATCACTCTTTTGGCCTCTGCCATGGCAAAGATCCACTCATCAATCATCACTCATCAGGTAAGAATGCTCATTGATCCTGGTTCAGAGGTCTCTTTCATCTCAGAGGCTATGATCAAGTGCATTCGAGCTCAACGAGAGCGCTCAATGTTGGAAGTCATTGGTGTTGGCGGCGTGAAGACCACCGAGTCAAAAGGAATCGTTAATATAACCATTCACTCAAATCATCGCCCGCTTCACGTCACCATTTCAGCGCACATTCTCAAAACCTTGACAACAAAAATTCCAACGGTTGACATCTCTCATCAACAAGAATGGCCTCACCTCTCAAAGCTGAAGTTAGCCGATCCTGACTATCTCATTTCACGAGACATCGACATCATCATCGGAGCGGATTACTACGGCAGCATTATCAAGCCAAATATAATTAAATATTCTCATAATGATCCAATCGCACAGCTATCAATATTTGGTTGGCTTGTCTTGGGTCCTGTTATTTCATCAACATCTACTCAGACACTAGCACATCACGGTGTTGCTCGGCAACAGTCTGAAAATCTTGACACTCTGCTCACTCAGTTCTGGATCCAAGAAGAACCACCAGACAACTCAAAGCCAGTGCTGACTCATGATGAGCAGGAATGTGAAGCTCACTTTAAGGACACGCTCTCAAGAGACTCCTCAGGGAGATGCATCGTTCGCATTCCGCTCAAAGTATCACCATCCTGCTTAGGAGACTCATTCGCGTTAGCGAGAAAACGACTTCAGCATCTCACCAGACGTCTCAATAAAGAACCCGAGTACTGCTCACTCTATCACCAGTTCATGAACGAATATGAACAACTCAACCACATGGTGGAAATTCCTACAAGCTCAATAAATAGCCAGGTGCAATATTACTTGCCCCACCATGGTGTGCTCAGACCTGACAGCAAAACAACAACGCTGAGGGTAGTTTTCAACGGATCAAGCGCCAGCTCTTCCGGTCACTCAGTAAATGACCTGATGCATACAGGTGCAAACCTCCTGCTCAACATTTTCGACGTTCTCATCTGGATTCGATCACATCGACATTTGTTCACAACAGACATTACTAAAATGTACAGGCAAATTCAAGTGCATCCGGAAGACTGGAATCTGCAAAGAATACTCTGGATCGGCGATCAACTCAAGGAAAAACTCTTCCATCTCACTACCGTAACATATGGTTCAAAGGCCGCTCCTTTTCTCGCAATCAGAATGCTCATCCAGCTTGCTGAAGATGAAGGACATCAGTTCCCTCTTGCATTGCCATCATTCACCAAAGGTCGATACGTTGACGACATTTTTGGAGGAGCTGATACACCTGAAGATCTCATCAACGTGGCAACTCAATTAAAGCAACTCTGCGCGTCAGGAGGATTTCCTTTGGCTAAATGGCACGCAACTAATCCGATCATTCTTCAAGCAGCCTCATCAACTGATCAAGTCAACTCACCTGTGTCTCTTGACGATTGCACAACAAAGATTTTAGGACTCAAATGGTCACCTCAAGAAGATACATTTCACTTCTCATCAACTTTGACATCTCAACATTCAAGAACAACGAAACGCCAAGTCCTCTCAGAAGTGGCAACTATATTCGATCCACTAGGCTTCGCATCACCAGTAGTAATCAGAGCAAAAATGCTATTGCAAGGAATGTGGCTCATCAAGGTAGGCTGGGATGACCAGCTGCCTTCTCACACAATCTCAGAATGGAAAATCATCAGGGAAGATCTAACACGCTTGGCCAAGCTCTCAATACCCCGATGGTACAAAACATTCTTTCACTCAAGAATAGAACTCCATGGGTTCGCAGACGCCTCTCAACTTGCAATGGCAGCAGTAGTTTATCTCATCGTCCAATCACCATCCACAGGCGCCAAAGTATCGTTCATCTGTGCGAAAACCAAAGTAGCTCCTCTCAAACGACTAACCATCCCGAGGTTAGAACTCGCTGCAGCACTTCTTCTCTCAAAACTCATCGCACATGTCCAAGCCACGCTCACTCTGGACATTGACAACACATACTTGTGGACGGATTCAACAGTAGCACTCACATGGATCAAATCTCATCCTTCTCGTTGGAAGACATTCGTTCAGAATCGAGTGTCACAGATTCAAACACTCTCAAAGAACTCTCAATGGAACCATGTTCCCGGCACAGACAACCCTGCTGATTGTGCCTCTTGTGGCGTTTCAACGAATCAACTCAAGACACATGATCTCTGATGGACGGGACCACCCTGGCTCCTCAACAAGACACAATGGCCTTCTCAATCGCTAGAACATGACGAAGCAGACGCACCAGAAGCGTGCGCCAAAGCTTCCCTCAGTGCCACTCATGGAGTCAAAGAATATCGTTGGGACCTAGTGCACAGGTACTCATCACTCACAAAATTACTCAGAATAACTGCTCTATGTTTTAGATTCATTTCGAAACTCAGAGGGCAACTCAAAGATCCACCAGCTGCAGCGCTCACCATCAACGACACAGAATGGTCCAGAATATTCTGGATAAAGGCAACGCAGCAAGCATTTTATCAGAGTGAAGTAACATCACTCGAAAATAAGACTCCACTACCGTCTTCTCATCCATTCAGTCGACTCACAGCCTTCATCGACCATCTAGGAATCATCAGAGTAGGCGGAAGACTCGACAACTCATTGCTCTCACACGACAACAAGCATCCAGCCATCTTGCCTTGTAACTCTAGATTGTCTCAACTCATCATCACCAACTCCCATAAGCAAACCATGCATGGTGGCACTCAGCTCACTCTCTCTCACATTCGACAACTCTACTGGATCATAGGTGGTAGAGCTCCAGTGAAATCTCACGCGTTACGGTGTGTGGTCTGTGCTCGGCAAAGGGGGATCCGTGCTCAGCAATTGATAGGCCAACTACCTCTGGCCCGAGCACAGCCATCCCGTGCGTTTACTCACACTGGAACCGACTATGCTGGACCACTCACACTAAAAACATGGAGAGGGAGAGGAGCCAAAACAAAAAAGGCTTGGATTTGCGTGTTTGTCTGCCTAACTACATCTGCAGTCCATCTCGAAGCCATCTCAGACTACTCAACAGAAGGATTCATCGCAACTTACAGAAGATTCATCTCAAGAAGAGGCATCCCAAAAGTACTGTACTCAGACCGCGGCACCAACTTCATTGGCGCTGAGACATCACTCCAGAAATTGTTCACGCAAAGCACCGAGGAAAACAGGCAACTCCTCGCGACGCTCACCAAAGACCACTCAACATGGAATTTCAATCCTCCAGCTGCTCCACACATGGGAGGCAAATGGGAGGCAGTTGTGAAATCAATAAAATTTCACCTCCGTCGCACCGTTTCTGACGCTCTCCTTACATACGAAGAAATCTCAACTTTGCTCGGGCAAATAGAGGCCCTTCTCAATTCCAGACCTCTGGAACCACTCAACAACGATGCTGATGATGTCTCAGCACTCACTCCTGGACACTTTCTCACTGGTTCAGCCCTGAACGCAGTTCCAGAGCCCTCACTCATCGATTTGCCTTCCACTCGTCTCTCTCAATGGCAATTCATCCAACAGCGAGCTCAACAATTCTGGTCTCAGTGGTCCACTCAATATCTTCAGCGTCATCAAGCCATATCAAAGTGGCATCATCCGATGAACGAGATCAAGATTGGGTCTCTAGTCCTCACCACCGATGAGAGATTACCACCAAGCAAATGGCCCCTCGCCAGAGTAATCTCGCTGAAACCAGGAAAAGACGGACTCACCCGAGTGGTTGAAATCAAGACTTCAACCACCACTCTCATCAGACCGATAGCGAAATTGTCACCTCTGCCAGTCAACTCAACATCAGAGCAACTATCTCAGGATCACCAACAAGTTGCTGATGGTCGGGGGAATGTTTGAGAAATACTTTCCCAAAAGAAGAATTCCCTTTTGCGCCACCCTTTGTGGCAGCACTTTCCAGGCGCCCTAGCATGCGCAAGACGACGCGCTCGTCACGCACGGATCGACGGCGTCGTGAGTCAATCGTCAGTCTTGCTTCGATCGTCAACCGCCATCCATTGTGGATTCATCGATTCTCACTCATGGGTTCTCTCACTTGCGTCCTCCCATTTTCTCATCAGTCCACGCATTCACTCATGTCTCAAGTGAATTAATAGTTCTGCTCATCAAGTGCATCCCGGAATTAGTATAATTCTCGGGAGCACTCTGCTCATCGAGTGCATCGCGGAATTAATATAATTCTCGGGAGCACTCTGCTCATGCATTACTGCAAAACAAAAGTGAATCTCGTCGGGCACGTGGCTACATCCCGTTGCCGACAAAGGACAGTTAAACTCTCTCAAGTTTTCTCAATGTAAAAACTAATATCAGTGTATCTCACCTTTTAGACTTCTCGCATTGTTAAAAGACGTCTCAATTTGTGTGTAAAGTGATTGTTAAACGTGTATGTGTTTAAAAGTATACCTAGTCACGAAATAAATTAGCGGACCTTACGATTACTAACGTGCTTATTCTATCCGAAGCCACCCTTCTATCTATGCCCTTATCATTTCATTTTTGCATTCTCAAACACGTGGTCACTGCTTTATCCAGCGCCACCTAGGCTCGTCAATTATGATTCATTTTTAGCAAGAAATCCAATTTCACAGACTACTTTAGTATGTAGTATTTGCCACTCAGGCACGCAAACCTGATAATTACAATTCATTACATGATCAAAGACTGAAGATAAGGAGTTAGAAAGGCAACGAAGAAAGCATGATTCGCGTACATAGTGGGGGAGTTTTAGTTCGCGATGTGGCCCAAAGATGCTGACGGCGCGTTGCACGTGTGGCCAGCAGAATAGCAGGAAAGCAGGAATAATTGAGCTGACATGAATGTACGGAAATAATAAGAAATACCGAATGCCTAGCAACGTAGAATTGAAAGCAATAATTAATTGCAATAATTGAAGTAGATAAGAATAATCAGAAATAGGACGAGAAAAACAGCCAGGACCTAACAGTTCCTTTGGATAGGGTTATTTAGGTTAGATTCCTTGGGTTAGAGATTCAGGTTCTATTTTGATTTGCTGTTGTCAGGGACACTTGATGTTGAACTTTATATTTTTATTTTGTACTATTTCGCATAGAAATCTTTGTGTCGAAACGTCCCGCGTCAAAACGTCTGCGCTAAAACGACTCAGCGTCGAACGATCTGGCGCCAAAGCGGTCGCGCCGAACCAGTCGCGCCTGAATATCTCGTGCCGAAACGTAGTATAGCCTATGTTGAGTATTCGATTATTTCGGCTATTGAAAAAATCTCGGCTCGACGAGTACCCGACCCGGTGCGAAACTCGAGTACGCGAATGAATCGGATACCCGCACACTCCTAACAGTAAAGACAGTGTCCTTCACTAGAAAAAGTGTCAGTTATTTACGAGACTCCTCCTCTGACCACCCGCGACTCGTCTAACTGAGCTACTGACGTAAACTTAGTGTACCCAGGTTATTGTTTGTGATTTACATAGCTTATTTGGACCTCTTGGCCCTTCAGGTCGTTAATCGGAGGGCCTGGCGCTCTGAAAAGCGTTTTTATTGATTAATAATTTGGGTGCTTTTTGTTAATCGAATCACCGGAGACATTCGTCCCGGGATATCTTCGGAGACAAATTTCGAGTTACAATATATATAATACAATATATATATACAAATGGTTACGATCTGTAGGACGCTTCTCCCGACTGCAGTGATAGGAGAAAATCGATCGACCTAATTCAAATGTTTTGATATTTAAACTGACACCGAAAACTATTTCATTTATTTTAATTATTTTTTGTTATAATAGTTTTTTATTTATCGCAAGTTTTGTAAATTAACTTACTTTTATTAATTTAATTTTCCTTATGATCATTTAATATTTATTTTATTTATTTATTTATTCTTTCCATGGTATGGCTTCAATCGCCTTTTACCGCCCATCCCACCCTTCCTCCTATCACTCCCTACCCGCACTTCGCTAAGCTAACCTAACTTTCCATGCAGCCGCAGCCGACTTAGCTACACTGTACCGCATTCGCCATGAACACGGGGAAACTGCGGAAAACCCGTGCTGGTACAGACCAGTGATGCCAGACGCTCCCTCGAAAAAGTACCGCACGCTCGCCGAGCTTCCCCCACCATGCGACGCTCGCTGGCGGGTGGGCGTGGCAACGCGCGCTCGGGCCACCGGGCCGGTGACGTCACGCGCGCCCGCCCGACCGAGTTAGTGACCTCACGCAAAACCAAGCCCTTGAGCTAGTGACGTCACGCGTGACGATTCACCGCGTTTTTTTAGAAAATTAATTTCTTTATAGGAAAATATCATGAATTATGTGACTAGAAAAATTAATTGGCAAAATTCCAATCTCTAGTCACATAAAATCGTGCAGCTGTTCGCAAATTAATGCTGCATCGCAATCAACTGTTTCAATAGTTTAGGTCACAGCTTAAATCAATATACAACAATATAACAATTTTTAGCACTGTTCAACGTTTAACCCAAGTGGAAAATCATATATAGGGCAATATATATAATCTGTATAAGAAAATGGACATATAGAATTACTATGAGTTGTATATAATTTATATGAAAATTATATATAGTCTGCAGATTTTATAAAATGATTTTTTAATTTATTTTATTTATTTGACTGAAAATATATTGCACTATACATAATTTTTGTAGAATCTTCATATGTATTGTATGCAACATATAAAAATTTTATATGTCCATTTTCCTATATAAGCTTCATATATTACACTATATACAATTTTTATAGAGTTTCCATATCATTTTTCCACTTGGGAATCGTTGAATGTACAAGATATACAAGATGTATAAAGTTAAAAAATATTATATGAATCGTGACAGCGCAGAGACAGAGCTGAAGATTTGTAACCGAAAGGTCGTCAGTTCGATCCCATGCTTCTTATATATATATATATATTTTTTTTGCAAACGCAAAATTTTTTTTTTTTTGCTGTGCCTAAACTATTAAAACAGTTGAACGAACGAACAATATTTCGCCAAATTATTCAACTGATTTAATTGTTTAAGACACAGCTTTAAGCAATATATATATATATATATATATATATATTTATATATTTTCACAACCATATATAAATTAAGAATAAATTAAAAAATAAATGAGAAACATTTATAATTTATTCTTAATAATAAATTCTTATTATATAAACGTGCGCGTGACGTCACGCGCCCGGGAGGTGGGCGGGAGACGGGTCCTGACGCGTCAGTGAGGGGCGTGGCTTACGCGCGCTACGGCGAATAGTCGCAGGTACTGCGCGGGAGAATTTAGTCCCGCAGGCGCTCGGGAAGGGGTAAAAAAGTACCGCGGAGGTACTTTTACCTCGAATCTGGCATCACTGGTACAGACGGCCATATATTCTTCTGATCTCCCGGTGTATATACGAAAGTAAAGTACTTAAGTGTAGACACCGAGGTCTCAGAAAAATTGACCTTCACTGATTGATATGCCAGCCGGTGCACAGCTAAACGGTCACCCATCCAAGTTATGGCCGCAAACAATGCTGCTTAACTCGTGGGACCGCCAGAGCCGTACACCGACCGCACAACCATCAGTGTCAACTTACTTTTATTAATTTTTCTCTGAGCGGTCGGGAGTTTTTAAAAAATTTTGATTTATTTTTACTTAGTGCTCTTTAAAATTCACTTGGTTGATGCTGCGAATAAGTAGTTAATTCCGGGACTCCTCCATGCGCTTGGTATGTATACGCATGATATTTGATGTCCTCAATTATGCAGTAAGACGCACGGGTAATACGGAGTACAATACAGATTATTATTGTTATCACTAACGATAGAGTGTTAGTGTAGCAAACAACAATATAAGGAACATTACGATGAGAAGTTAACCGCAGACGATCTAGTTATGGCGGGCATACGTTGTTATATGCGGCATTCCATATGAAGCCGGTCACCCTGATTTCAATGTTCGTAGAATGGGTTCATAATTTTTTCCAGAGTATTTGGAGATTTCCGAACACATACAAGTTAATTCAGATTTTTGATCCCCATAGATTTGCCTCAATAAAATACGCGTTTTTTTTTCTCCTTCGCTGCCGATTTAAAACTATCTATGACACAAAAAATTGATCCGGGATAAAATGTAGGGTTTTGCGTATACTTTTTATAAAAATATTTCCAAATTACTCTTGATACATAACCAGGCATTTTTTATCAAAATAATGCCATATCATTTTTTTTTTGTTGAGAGGGACCATTTTTATTTAACTCAACATTTCACAGAATTTCCGTTGTTATGTCCACTAACTACACCA
>OZ019979.1:10299175-10314475 GCA_963970395.1 Ephialtes manifestator
TCAGATCAGAGTTGGAAATAATGCATTATTTTTTAAATGCATTATCGTTTTTTTTACCCATTACTTTAAAAATGCATAATGGAATTCAGAACCATTACCCATTACTTTATTAATGAATAATGGAACTCATATCCGTTACCCATTATTTTTTTATCAGTAATGTAACTCATATCCGTTACCCATTACTTTTTTAATGATTAATGGAACTCATATCCGTTGCCCATTACTTTTTTAATGAGTAATGGAACTCACATTCATTACCCATTACTTTTTTAATGAGTAATGGAACTCACATCCATCACCCATTACTTTTTTAATGATTAATGGAACTCACATTCATTACCCATTACTTTTTTAATTAGTAATGGAACTCACATCCATCACCCATTACTTTTTTAATGAGTAATGGAACTCACATCCATCACCCATTACTTTTTTAATGAGTAATGGAACTCACATCCATCACCGTTTTTTAAAGTAATGGGTAATGAACGTGGTAATGGATATATGATAGTCCCATTACTTTAGAAAAATTTGCTTAATAAATAAATATATAAATAAATAAATCGGAAAATCGTTCAAAAAGTTAATAAATAAGTAGATGAATAGCAAAATCGTTCGAAAAATTGAAAAATAAATGAATAAATATAATATCATTAGAAGTCTGCGGTTAAAACCGGTCGCGATAGACGGGCGATTTCTCAGAGACGAACTATCCGGATACATGGAAATCTTAGCAATAGTCCTTTGCGACATGTTGCATTTCTAACTTTTGACTAACTTTTAACTAACTTCTAACTTTTGACTAACTTTTAACTAACTTCTAGCTTTTGACTAACTTTTGACTAACTTCTAACTTTTGACTAACTTTTGACTAACTTTTGATTAGCCTTTGACTAACTTTTGACTAACTTCTAACCTTTGACTAATTTCGAACATTTGACTAACTTTTGACTAACTTCTAACCTTTGACTAATTTCGAACCTTTGACTAATTTCGAACCTTTGACTAATTTCGAACCTTTGACTAATTTCGAACATTTGACTAACTTTTCACTAACTTTTGACTAACTTCTAACTTTTGACTAACTTGTAACTTTTGACTAACTTCTAGCTTTTGACTAATTTCTAACTTTTGACTAACTTCTAACTTTTGACTAATTTCTAACATTTGACTAACTTTCAACTAACTTCTTACTTTTGACAAACTGTTGACTAACTTCTAACTTTTTATTAATTTCTGACATTTGACTAACTTTCAACTAACTTCTAACTTTATACTAACTTCCAACTTTTGACTAACTTTTCTGTTACTTTTAACTTTTGACTAACTTCTGACTTTTATAAGTTAAAAGTTAGTTAGTAGGTAGTCATCAGTTGGTGAAAAGTTAGTAGTCAGTCAAAAGCTAGAAGTTAGTTGAAAGCAGAGTTGTGAGATTTTTAATGTGAAAATAATGGATAATTTTTTATGAAAAAAATTGATAATGAAACTCGAATCCACTACTCATTACTTTATTAATGAGCAACGGAGCAGAGGTCCATCACCCATTACTTTATTAGTGAGTAATGGAGCAGAGGTCCATCACCCATTACTTTTTGCTTCCTCATAGAAGAAGCTTTTTCATGAAATTTTTTTTTTCGAGATTTTCATGTCAGTACACTCAGAATGGGCCAAAACGTCGAGAAAAGTGATTTAGAAAAAAATGTCTGTATGGATTGTGGGTGTGTGTGTATGTTACACGATCGAAAAATGTAAACCTTTATAACTCGGGAATGCATTGAGATATCAAGCTGAAATTTGGACAATCAATAGAGGGATCAAGCCTCATCGTTCATACAGATTTTTGTTAAACTCCACTTCATCATTAAATTATTACGCGTTTTTTAATTTTTTGAAAAATGACTGATTACGCGATAACTCTTTCAATTTTCGAGATTTTGATCTTAAAATTGGTACGAATGTGAGCTTTCATACGCCGGTGATAGCTATTGAATTTGGTTAAGATCGGTTGAACCATTCAAATTTTATGATGTTTTGAATTTTTCAACAAATTGACATTATCGCTCTATTGTAACTTTTGCAAAACTTCAGATAGCTAGCTCAAATTTTGTATATAAATGAAACAATATTCAGCCATTATATATGTATAATTTAGTGACGAACGGTATGAAATTTTTGATTTTATGGAATGTTGAATTATTTTTAAAAATATACATTATCACATTCACTTTCGGAAACTCTCTAATAATAACAAAATAGAAAAGCGAATCCACAACATGTATATTTATCTAATTAAAACAAGGATGCAAAGTAGAACCTTGCACATTGCTTCCTCATTATTTTTCGCGTTTTACAAAGCTTCCTCTATGAGGAAGCTAAAAATGGAATAACATACTTCCTCATAGAGGTAGCTTACTCATTAATAAAGTAATGGATAGTGGATCCGAATTCCATACTCCATTTTTTTCGTAAAAAATAATGCATTATTTTCACATTAAAAATTTCACAACTCTAATTCAGATCAAACTACTAGGCAGATTGGAATGGTTGACATCTCATTTTCTTCTTCATGAAAAGATACACCGGCTAAATAAAGCAAATGTTAATAAAAGGTGATATTTTTTCAGTGACACAATTATTAATAAATAAATGTTATGCTATTTTCTAAATCAGTGATTAACTTTGCTTTCAGAATGAAAAAAAAATAGTTTGCTCCATTTAGCCGGTGTATCTTTTCATGAAGAAGAAAATGAGATGTCAACCATTCCAATCTGCCTAGTAGTTTCATCTGAATCATGCGCAGAATGGAAAACCTAAGAACTTTGCTTAAGATAATATTGAAAAGCATATGCAAGTCAGACGACAGTAAAAAATCCTTTCATCGAGCACCAACTATATAGTGCATTGGGCATTTTTATATGCAATAGGATTTGGATGATATTGAATTTCCAAAATCAATTTTTTTACCTGACTCCTTCCCCTTAAACTATAAACCATTGTTAAATTGGCAGACTATTGGGAGAAACTATTGAACTACACTATTGAAATAAAAGTACACTATTAGAAGGAACTATTGCGTCTAGAACTATACAATAGTTTACAATTGAAGAACTACTGAATAGTTCTACTGAATACGTGCAAAAAATTAGCTGAATGACTAGATTTTCGAGGAATGAAGTATAAGAAATTTCGATGAGTCAGATGTTTATGTTTTTTCTAGATGGATGGACGTGATTGTCAATGATTTAGACGGTGGTTTGATAATGGTACAAGATCGAGTGGCACTTTCTTTACTGTCGGAACCACTTTTCTCTCTGACCCAGGATGCCCTTTCGGTTGTACTACAACTGGAGCTCGCTTGTGCCAACTACGCATTTCTTCCATTTGCAATGAGAGCATTGCATCCGTCGATGTTGGATGATGGTATCATCCTAAGTCTGATATCATCAAGAGTTGCGGTAGCGACTCGACTCCAAGTTAAAAACGAAATTAATGTTGCTGTCACACGACGATTTCTCTGTCTGTATATATATAATGGAACGCCTCACCTCCGATGAGATTTCGAGTCTATAGAAATTTTGGTTTCATTGAATGTTTTGAGTTTGCAAAGTTAGACGAGAATTCTTGTAGAATTCTTATTGCTGCCTCTGTTCTTTGTACACATGCAGGATACATTTAGTAGTGTCTACTTACCTTCATTTACTGTTCATTGTACATGAACTTTTTAATCAGTACACAGATATAACTAAAACATGAGTTCTCATTATTTTTTTAAATTACGTTTTGATTTTCAAAAAGAGAGCAAATAACACCAAAAATGTTTTCCCAAAACAAAAATGGTACGCCAAGTTAAAAAAATTGCTTTCAAAAAAATTGCTGACAAACAAAATTCCTTGCAAAAATGTAAAACCAAATCCAATATATTAGCCAAGTTAAACTCGCTACAAAAAAAACTTGGCGTGCCAGGGACTAGCTCCCGTACATAGTCCATTAGCCAACATAAACTCGCTACAAAAAAAACTTGGCGTCCTAGCGACTAGCTCCCGTACATAGTCCATTGAAGTAAGGACGGGAGGACAACGGACCTCTAAAAATGGCTTCGCCCCTTGGTCAGGGCGGGCGGGGGGGGGGGGGGGGGGTCATTTGCTATTTTGACTCTCGTTCTATTCAAAACAATCAAAATATCGAATGGCTAAAATAGCGAATTTCATAATGATGGCCATTCTAGATTCCGATGTTTATTATTCTAAAATTCGCTATTCATGATTTTAAGGGTACCACGTGGGCGGGGCCGAGGGGCGAAGCCCCGAGGCGTGGGGAGGGGGGTATGATCATTCGCTATTTTGACCCTCATTCTATTCACAGCAATCAAAATAGCGAATTTCATAATGATGACCATTCTAGATTCAGTCAAGAGTCGCGGTAGCGACTCGACGCCAAGTTAAAAAAGAAATTAATGTTGCCTTCACACTACGATTTGTCTGTCTGATCTTGACTGGACGGGCTGTTACTCCTGACGCGACGGTCACTACTGCTACTCTATTTATTCCGAAGGCGGCAATGATTATTATCCTGAAATTCGCTATTCGTGTTTTTAATGGTACCGCCTGGGCAGGGGGGGGGATCATTCGCTGTTTTGACCCTCATTCTATTTAAAGCAATCAAAATAGCGAATGATTAAAATAGCGAATTTCATAATGAAAGCCATTCTAGATTCAGATGTTCACCCTGACAAACTGTGTCACCGTAGTGTTAACCGGAAATAACTGAAGTTAACCGACATTTTAACCGAGGAAAGATAAGTCTCGTTTAGCCCACTGTTTCAGCAGCTTTAACCGACAATTTAACCGATTAAAAACGTTTCGTTCGGTTTAATTGTCAGTTAAAATCGGTTAAATTCACCAAGCAAAATTGAGTTTTATTAATTCGGTAAGAATGTCGGTTACAATCGGTTAATTCACCAGTAAAAATCGCTTAAAAAATAACAATTTCGGTTAAAAGGTCAGTTCAACTGGGTGAAAACGGGGACATTAATCGAGACTGGTTAAAACACCGGTTAAAAAGTCGGTGACACTGTTTGCCAGGGCATTATTCTGAAATTTAGAAATTCGCTACTTTAGCCATTCGCTATTTTGACCCCCACCGCACCGACAGTTCGAAGACTAATAATCTTTCAAAGATTTATATATTTTAAGATATTATTAGATTAAGTGAGGTCAAAAGAAAGTAGGGATACGAAACTGATAAATTAGATAAAAGTAATGAATAAGGTACGATATGCAACTTGATCTCACTCTGCAGGTTCGGTAATTCGGGAGCTAGTCCCTGGCACGCCAAGTTTTTTTTGTAGCGAGTTTAACTTGGCTAATATATTGGATTTGGTTTAATATTTTTTGCAAGGAATTTTGTTTGTCAGCAATTTTTTTGAAAGCAATTTTTTTAACTTGGCGTACCATTTTTGTTTTGGGAAAACATTTTTGGTGTTATGTATATATCCATACGTGCATATCCTAAAACGATGTAACTCGTGATGTTTATTTGATTAACAGAAATCAATTTATCTAATATTACCGAACATAATAATTTATGTTCACTTTATATGAGAAACGTAGTGAAAATTTGACTTTTTCAGAAAATAGTTTCTGCGTATAGAAGAGGAACAGGCTTTGAATATCAACAAAGTTCATAATTTTTCAGAGAAGTTGGCAGAAAATCTGAGATTTTTAGAATAACGAGAAATCTCTAGATTCAGAAAAATCTTTGGATTTGTCTGAAAAATGCAGAAAATGAGAGAAATTTAGAGGACTTATCAAATAAATTTCAGAGAAAGTTTCCACATTTTCAATATATATTCAGACATATACAGAGAAATATTTTCACCAGCGTATGGAATACCTTATAGTTGAAAGTCAATCGCTTGTCTGAGTGGTAACTTTTCTTATCTTAATGTATAAGGACGTCGACAGTATCCGTAACACCCACAGTATATAGTTTAGGAATCGAGAACTTTTGACACGGGCCCAACCTTTCCGATATTAATGCAGCTGTTGAATAGCTTTACGAAACAGATCATCATCACCAGAAGTGGAGGTATGCTCTCAATAACTCTGTCCACGTTTCCCCATACATCGTGCATTCGAATTAACTAAATAAATAATATGTTCATATGACAATAGTATATAGATATTATCCTAACCAAAAATTTGAAAATAATACCTCGGGAACAATTACAGAAATAAGCGTTGTTGTAATAAGAAACGGGATAAGGCATCTATAAAATAATGATTGCTCTGGCCAGATGCCTAAGCTGGACATATACAGCTTGTTGATCCAGTAGTAACGTTGGTCAAAAAAGTTCTGCATTATCGGACGGAAAAATTAGCTGTGTCACCTCCGGCGAAGACCTGACAGCCTCGATACGAAGTAAAGATTGACGATATGCAACATTTGCAATAACAGAGGAACTTTATTCCGAGAGAGTCGGCAATTTGCAACATTTTTGAATAATAAACAGCATGGCTACTGTACTTCGGAGAAGGGACACAACTCTTCTTGTGACATGTATATAATTTTCGGACGACACGTGTTATATATTTTATAGCGATAAAAGTTAGGTACAGCTAAGGTGTGATCGATAACTGATAGGTCACGGAAACGCGGTGCCAGAAGGTTGAAATGTCAAACTGTTATAAAGCGAGCTAAGTAATTTACTTTTCCTAGGTTCATAAATTGTGTTTTTGTAATTGAATTGTAATTGCAATTTAATGTGAATTTGAAAGAGCAATTAGATATGATGACAGGAAATAATCAATCTGATGAGTGCCAAGGAAAAATGAGCGCGCTAACCCGAAGTAGTGTACTTGCGTTAAAAAAGTTATTGCGATCAATATTGGAAACATCTTATTAATGGAGTCACGTTATGCTTTCATGTAGATAGAGCCTTCTTTTTGTGACATTTTGTTTTAGTAATTTCCACTGACAAATGGTCGGACATGTCGTTAAAAGCGTTTTTGAGAAAGTTTTCGGATGTGCATGAACTACTTAACTGAACCAGCTACAATTAGATTGTCGTATATAGTATTAAGCTATCTTGAATTGGTACAATTTTTATAAAAACCCCTTGAAGAATTCACATTTTATTAGATTTTCAAGGTTTTGAAAAATTTCCGTTAATGCTCGAACATAAGAGTACATTACAAGGGAGGGAGGGAAGAGCGCGATTTTCACCGAGTGTGAGGTTTGCTGTCCGAGCGAAGCGAGGGCTCTACGAGCAGCTACATATGAATCGTATGCTACGCACCCTCCCGCGTAGCATCGCTGAAAAGCGAGAGAAAAAATGCGACGTGTTACGTCCTGACGCAACTTAATTTTATTTCTTTCTCTAATAGTTAAAAATAAATAAATTGACACGTAACTTTTCACCTCCAACGTTACACTCTAAATTGCTCTCATTATTTTCCTTGCTTTAATTTTGTTTCGAAGAACGGGGCGCCAGGCGCTCTCGCGCCGGAAGGGAAATAATGTTCTAAGTTGACAATTATCGGCCTGGCAACGCGTCAACTTCAATACGTAGAGTGGGAGGGTAAGATCTCTTGGGAGTTTGAAAAAAATACATAGTTCCACCATGGATTTACGGGACTCACAATAAAGAACTTTTATTCAAAAGATTATTGAATGATTCTAAATAACAATCATAAACTATTCTTGATTAATAAAAAAAACAATGTCCTCATAAAAGAAAATCTCTTTCCTAGAGACCACAATTCGGCCTCTAATTCCGGTATAAAAGGTCAATTAATTTCCCGACAACTATTACGAAAGTCTCACGCACACACACTCTCTCGCCCATCAAATAACGCACAAGCCACGGGACGAATGCGGATTTTAAAATAGACCTATCAACACGCACACGCACACGCACACGCACACGCACACGCACACGCACACGCACACGCACACGCACACGCACACGCACACGCACACGCACACGCACACGCACACGCACACGCACACGCACACGCACACGCACACGCACACGCACACGCACACGCACACGCACACGCACACGCACACGCACACGCACACGCACACGCACACGCACACGCACACGCACACGCACACGCACACGCACACGCACACGCACACGCACACGCACACGCACACGCACACGCACACGCACACGCACACGCACACGCACACGCACACGCACACGCACACGCACACGCACACGCACACGCACACGCACACGCACACGCACACGCACACGCACACGCACACGCACACGCACACGCACACGCACACGCACACGCACACGCACACGCACACGCACACGCACACGCACACGCACACGCACACGCACACGCACACGCACGCGCACACGCACGCGCACGCGCACGCGCACGCGCACGCGCACGCGCACGCGCACGCGCACGCGCACGCGCACGCGCACGCGCACTCGCACACGCACACGCACACGCACACGCACACGCACACGCACACGCACACGCACACGCACACGCACACGCACACGCACACGCACACGCACACGCACACGCACACGCACACGCACACGCACACGCACACGCACACGCACACGCACACGCACACGCACACGCACACGCACACGCACACGCACACGCACACGCACACGCACACGCACACGCACACGCACACGCACACGCACACGCACACGCACACGCACACGCACACGCACACGCACACGCACACGCACACGCACACGCACACGCACACGCACACGCACACGCACACGCACACGCACACGCACACGCACACGCACACGCACACGCACACGCACACGCACACGCACACGCACACGCACACGCACACGCACACGCACACGCACACGCACACGCACACGCACACGCACACGCACACGCACACGCACACGCACACGCACACGCACACGCACACGCACACGCACACGCACACGCACACGCACACGCACACGCACACGCACACGCACACGCACACGCACACGCACACGCACACGCACACGCACACGCACACGCACACGCACACGCACACGCACACGCACACGCAAACGCAAACGCAAACGCACACGCACACGCACACCCAAGTTTTATGACAAGTCACAAAACTCGCGCAGAGTTTCAAGCACGTGTGCTTTTTAAAGTACGCACACTTGTGTGCGCATGATCCACCAATTATGCGATGCGAAATATCTGTAGTATCTGCTGGAATTATTGTCAGCTGATGCGCAGTGCTCGGGGTACAATATTTCTTGTATCACTCCTCAAGCTGAATAGCCACGATGCTGTGTGTGGGGACGCGAACTTGAGATAGTGGCCCTAATTCTTACGTATTTTGAGAGCCTACGTACCATGCGAGGGAATCAAAAATATACAGAATATCCTATAGATCGCAATGTCAGGGGACCGAGTCTTTCGAGTGAACCTATGCTGGATTCTACGTTACAGATAATTCACTAAACAAAACGAATAGAGACTTTGCTGTGAAGCAGCAGTACATGACTCTTTACTTGAAAAGTAGTCGAAATGAAAGAAGATCGAGCCGTCCGGGGCCCCTGCGTCTACACCCGGTTCTCGTTGGATAGACGGGGTGGGGGTGTAATGATATAGTTACGGAGCTCCTCATGGCAGCATATTCGGGTCGCGTGGCGATCACGTGACCATCATCCGATGTTCGTTGCGTCACGACGGCCGATCACGTTTTCGGTTTTTGGAGGTTCCAAGGAGGCCCAATTTTACCTTTGTGTGTTGTCCGCCGATCTTCGTTAGGTTCAAAATGTTAAATGAGTTGATCATTGTTTTTTTGTTGAAGCGAATATAAGGTATTAATTGGTTCATCGTTTATCAAGTTATTCCGGAAGTTAGTTGGTACTTTCGCTTGTTAATTAAGAAATATCCAACAATTAGTTATTTTCTAAATAATTGGTGGATATTTCCCTTGTTTTTGTTCGGATGTCGTTTGACGTTACATGAAAAGGTGACCTGCACTCTGGGTTTTTTTATGAGTGTTTTTAAGATTCTTTAATTATTAAATTTAAACAAAATATCACAAATTTACTGTTTGTTAGAGAGAGAGCGCAGGAGAAATCATAGCGAGCGGTGTCGCAATATTATCTGCGTTGCTATCGTTGACGCTCACTATAGTAAAATTGGTCTGTAATGGCCGTCCACGGTGATAAGCTAGGGTTAGCGCGTTACGCGAGGTGCACGCACAATTGTTTGCACAGGTACGCATGCTGTGTCGCTTGCTGGGGGTCCAGCAGCCTGCATCTATAGTCCGCGGCTATACTGTAGCAGGCGGCTGCTACGCTGCGTGTTATAGTGTGGAGTGCGACGAAGCTATCTACTTGGCTTGCCGCTCATTGTTGTCATGGCGGGTCTTCGTTGTTTCGGTAATTTGGTGAAATATTATCTCAACTTGCGTTGAGAGAATATTTCACAAGTTATTTAAAATTCTTTCGAGAAATGAGAATTTTTTTTTTTTTAGTACTTGTAGCGGTGCAGTCGCGAGACGTTCCGCTACAACATATGTTGGATGGAAATGAATATCTTCACAGAAAAAATTATCGATTTATTAAAAAATATTGAACTGACTCCCCCCGCCGTAAGGAATCTGCCGTAAAAAGACATGGATTGATTTAAATTATACTGTTACGTCCCGCAACTTTCGGGTCCTACAGCCTTAAAGAAAACTTACGTGAAGACACTGGGGCAGGCAAATAGAGACGCACAGCAAGATGGACGTTTGGGAGCCTGGAGTGCCGCTACACCTACGACGTGCGACTGAGTGTCTATGAGCATTTAGCGCGGGTCTGGGTGGGTCCTCAAACTACGAGAGTTGGAGCTCGCGTGTCGAATATATCGACCTAGATTATTATTTAAACATTTAAATTAGGATCGATAGACCGTGGGTAATTCGACTCCGGCTTCATAGAGGAGACTGAGCGTACTCGAACTGTGATACCGAAGTGGTGACAGAAAAATCCTAAACGCTAAGAGGTCCCTGTAGTTAAAGCCGCCTAGACGTCTGCATCGTTCTTTGTTGAAGAGTCGATAAACCTGAGAGCAATAGCTTTTGTAGTGCGACGTTGAGAGTCACACGTGGCCATCGAATGCTTCAAATAAGATAGGTACGTGAGATCAAAGACAACGGATGGATAGTCAATCCCGCGAAAGGCCTCGGCCGTCGACTTGTCATTTTCAGGTGGTGCTGACTCCAGTACGCATAGTGCGTTTTTCTACCATAAACAATCCTAGGAAGAAAGTGCTATATCGCGAATGAACGCTGTTGAATATACCTATAAATATGTCATCGGCCGCCAGATGACAACTAATAAACCGGCGAAGATTTCATATACCGACGCGACCAAAGAGATCATCTTTCGGCAGATCCAAACTTCTCAGGAATGACCATACCAACACAGTGCAACTGAGAAGGAAGCCGTATCGAGGCTAGGAAGATTGCAGTGGGCCAGATGAGGATAGATATAGCAGAACGAGACAGCCTAAGGAGAACGAGAACGTTATACCGAAGCGACTCCACAGCGAGTGTGCGGGAGAAGGACGGAATGCTGCGGCTTACACCTGTCATCAATTCACTCTAGGCAGAGGAGAGTGAGGCTCTCCCTGTTACGCTAGATTGTAGGTGAATTAGAAGGGCGGATGGGTGTTGTGGCCTTGTTTAGAGCCTACCCTTTCGGGCAAAAGCTCGGGAAAAGGCCCAAGGGTGTTTCTTGGGAGTTATTAATTAATAAAAACTGAACTTACCGGTGCTGGTGTAAAGCTGATGAGGAGGTGAACACGAAGTGGGCTGGGGGCTGGAAACTGCAGCGGGAACGGTTTCAGGACTCGGTCATGCGGTAGTCGATGAGTGCATCAGATAAATTAATGGCACAACACTTAGTAGAATTTTTAGGATACTTTGATTTATTTCGAAAAAAAAGAAACTGAGTTGAAACAAAAAAAATGAACTATGAATCTTGCACTTTAAAATAATTAAAACTGACTAAAGACCGGGGAACGACGGTTTTTAACTTCAACTCACGCGCGCTACAACAGAGTATCAAAATTTGACTTCCGCAAAGGCTCGGGTAACCAGTGTGACTCTGAGCGGCGAATTAAAAGTTATGCATGAAAAAACTATAGACCAGGACTAACTCGAAGCTTTAAGGGCTGCATCTTATATAGACAACCAAAGATATACAAATGGTGACCCTTGGGAGGGGGCACACACTATGAGTTCATTCAGTCGTTCTCACCATGCCTTTTGTCTTAGAGCTAGCTTATTAACACTATGGTCTCAATACTAATAATAAACAATTATTGATTATGGATAAATTAAACGATCTATGGTAAATAATGCAAATCTCATTTGCATAAATCTCCTGAATTTCCAAGGCAACGATTTTTTAATTGACAATTAATAATTATTGAAAACGATAAACAATAACTTATATATTTTCAAAGATAATTATTTCGATGTCGACAACTTATACATGCGGATTTACTTTTGTAAATTAACAACTTCATTAAAGAATTTAATTTATTCATTTAGAGAAATCTCGATCTTTGAAATAATTTCAATAATTAATTAACAATATCCTAAAGCTAATGGAGTAAACCTTAAATTTAGCCAATAACTATAATATGAATACACATATTGTTGCCTTCTCGTTACGCTCTTAGACCGACGGTGCCGTCTCCGAGCGTTCGGCGTCTCTCTATCTCTCTCCACTTTCTCACCTCTCTCACGAGCCCGCTCTCCCACAAGTGCCTCGCTCCTCCCCTGCTCTCTTACGAGCTTGTTCTCTTACGAACGTTTACCCTTACCCGGCTCTCTTACGAGCTTGTTCTCTTACGAACGTTTAACCTTACCCGGCTCTCTTACGAGCTTGTTCTAAATTCCCGAATCTTCTCGCAGACTCGGAATTACTTGTAGTTAGTCCGCGCGCGAAAGCTCTCTTACGAGCTTTCTCTAAATTCCCGAGTCTTCTCGCAGACTCAGAATTATTTGTAGTTAGTCCGCGCGCGAAAGCTCTCTTACGAGCTTTCTCTAAATTCCCGAGTCTTCTCGCAGACTCGGAATTATTTGTAATCAGTCCGCGCGCGAAAGCTCTCTTACGAGCTTTCTCTAAATTCCCGAGTCTTCTCGCAGACTCGGAATTATTCATAGTTATGTGCCGCCAAGCCTTTAGCCCCACCCCTTTCCGCCAAGCCCTGAGCCCGAATTATTCTAAGTCCCTCGATTCTTGACACGGCGGCGGCGGCGAGATCTTTTTATAATTTAGAGAGATATATATTTTAAACAATTATTATTTCAATCTTATTGTTCGTAAAGGGGACGTCGGGGTATCCACAGGCGGAGAAGGAGAGTTCCTATAGTTCCGTCGCCTTCCCTGTGCTGCTTGTAAGCCTATGATGCTGTCCCTCCTCTTCTTACGCATGCTACGGAGTGCTCTCGGTGTAGCGCCGATCGTGATAGGCCGCAGCGCTCTGTCCATCCCACACACACGCGCTGTGGAGTCGATTCGGTATAACGTTCTCGTTCACCTTAGGCTGCCCCGTTCTGCTACGTTTATCCTCTTCTGGCCCACTGCAATCGTCATAGCCTCAATACGCCTTCCTTCTCAGTTGCACTATGTTGGTATGGTCGTTTCTGAGAAGTTTTGGCTTTGCCGAAAGGTGATCTCACTGGTCGCGTCGGTATATAAAATCGTCGCCAGATTATTAGTTGTCATCTGACGACCGATGACATATTTATAGTTATAACAGAATTCGTTCGCGATATAGCACTTCCTACCTAGGATTGTATATGGTCGAAAGACGAGCTGTACGTACTGGAGTTAACAACAACAAAAAAAAAAAAACAAGTCGACGGACGAGGCATTTCGCGGGATCGACAATCCATCCTTTGTCTTTGATCTCACGTACCTATCTTATTTAAAACATTCGATGCCCACGTGTGACTCCCAACGTCGCATTGCAAAAGTTATGGCTTTCAGGTTTATCAACTCTTCGCAAAGAACGACGCAGACGTCTAGGCGACTTTAGGTACAGGGACCCCTTAGTGGTTAGGCCATTCCTGTAAACATCTCGATATCACAGTTAGAGGACGCTCTGTCTCCTGTATGAAGCCATAGTCGAATTACCCACGGTCCATCGATCCTAATTTAAATGTTTAAGTAATAATCTAGGTCGATATATTGGACACGCGAGCTTCAACTCTCGTAGCTTGAAGGCCCACCCAGACCTGCGCTAAATGCTCATAGATACTCAGTCGCACGTCGTAGGTATAGCGGCCCTCCAGACTCCCGAGCGTCCATCTCGATATGCGCCCCTATTTGCCTACCCCAGCGTCTTCACGTAAGCTCTCTTTTCAGGGGAGTGAGTCATGTCAAAATAATTAAATTTGTAAATTCAATATCATCCAAATTCTCTTGCATATAAAAATGACCAATGAACTATATTGTTGGTACTCCATGAAAGGATTTTTTACTGCCATCTGACTTGCGTATGCCTTTCAATATTATCTTAAGCAAAGTTCTTAGGTTTTTCACTGTGCGCGTGATTCAGATCAAACTGCTAGGCAGATTGGACTAGTTGACGTCTCATTTTCTTCTTCATAAAAAAATACACCGGCTAAATGGAGCAAACTATTTTTTTCATTCTGAAAGCAAAGTTAATCACTGATTTAGAAAAAAGCATAAAATTTATTTAGTAATAATTATGTCACTTAAAAAACATTACCTTTTATTAACATTTGCTCCATTTAGCCGGTGTATCTTTTCATGAAGAAGAAAATAAGATGTCAACCAGCCCAATCTGCCTATTAGTTTGGTCTGAATCACTCGCAGAATAGGTTTAAAACCAAGTTTCGGCAAATGGCATCTAAAGTTTACCACTCAAATGAAAAAATAAAATTACAAATTTAAAAAAAACTCCCGACTTAAAAAAAAACTATATAAAAAAAATTTGATTTTATAAATTCAATATTCATAAAAATTAATCTGAAAAGGATAAAATAATTTCCGGTATCGTTTTAGTGAACAAATCATTTGAATAATAATAATTTATTTACTGCTGTCAATACAGTCCGGAGACGTCTTCTTCTGGGTTGGCAAATGTCCTTATTGTATATAATCATTCTTTTCTATAAGTGTCCAGACGCCAGCGCGTCTCTTGATAGGCAATAGATGATTACGATATTTGAGGGACGTCTCCCGACAGTATTGACAGCAGTAAATAAATTATTATTATTCAAATGATTTGTTCACTAAAACGATACCGGAAA
>OZ019979.1:10314675-10319675 GCA_963970395.1 Ephialtes manifestator
GATTTTTGAGGACATATTGTCCAAATTCACTATTGTCTCGTCGGGCGGCAATGCTTTTTGAGTAAATTCGACGAAAATGCAGTTTGTTCCTTAAGTGTCGGAACTATTTTCGAGTACATTATCCAAATTCACTATTTTCCAGAAAGGTCATCGCGATTTTTGAGCAAATTTAGGCAAAAAATGTACTTCTTCCTAAAGGGCCATATCGCTTTTTGAGTACGTCGTCAGAAACAATGGAATGGTCCCCAGTTAGATGCATTGAATTTTTTTTAATGATATTAAAAATCTGCTATAACATGAAACAGTGGAGATTTCATGCGATCGTCCGCATCCACGTTCAGAAGAACGTGGGCAAGCCCACAAGTCCACTACGTAGACGCGTGCTGGGCTGCACTAATGCATGCGTACGACTCATCAAACCTCCATTGATAAGTTAACAGAAGGTTATTTAATCGTCACTTCGATTGCATCTGACAATCCTACTACAATACCTTATTTATATAACAATATAGAGTAGCTATACGAGAATGAAGTTATAGTATACATTTTGATGTCGAATTGAGCTATAAGTCCATCGTAGGCATCCACGTTCCGAAAAACGTGGGCAAGCCCACAAGTCCACTACGTAGACGCGTGCTCGGCTGCATTGATGCATGCTTACGACTTGCCATAACTCGATTTGATCATATCCCAAAATGTTAGAAGAATCAATTTATCTACTCTATTTTGTTTAATAATGGAATTACAAGTGATATCACCAATGGAAATTTAAGTACATCGTCCGCATCCACGTTCCGAAAAACGTGGGCAAGCCCACAATTCCACTACGTAGACGCGTGCTCAGCTGCACTGATGCATGCGTACGACTCATCAAACCTCCATTGATGAAATATTAACTTTTCATCCCGTTGCATTGTAACATTTTATGAATTGTCAATACAGTTTGTAATTATTTGTCCACAATACAACGAAGCTAGTCTTTCGACGACCAATTGAAAATGAGATTCTACAGATCTATTTTTTCTTTTTTTTTCGAAGACCCGTAGGAGTAGCGACGTACGGGTACAAGCGGCCAAGTCGTTTTGCTGGTAGACAACGTGCCTTCGCACAAGCTCTCACCAGAGTGCATTGCCGCTTATCCTGATTTCGTCGTTGATTTCTTTCCCCCAAATGACACAGCGATAATGCAACGAATGGATCAAGGGATGATTGAGAAATTGAAACGAATGTACAAGAAGAATGTTCTCAACGAACTTCTGCTCGGAGATATTGCGGAAACCGTCACGCACTTGCTGCAAAGCTTTTCGTTGAAATATTGTTGTCACCTGGTAGCAGACGCATGGGATACCGTAACAGCAGAAAACATACGCAAAGCATGGAAGCCGTTAGTCTACACACTTCGAACGCGCAAGATTTAGAGCCTGCTGAGGACGCGATGACTATTTCGGAAGCGTTGCGAATGCTTTATTTCATACCCGGTTGCGGTGCATGCGAAGAAAATGATACTGCGGCGTGGTTGGATAACGATCGAAATGACCCGGGCTGGCAAATTTAATCCGACGAGGAGATTGTAGCCCTTACAACACTCAAAGTTTGTTATGAAGATTTTTATGCCACTCGGTGCGAGAAGTGCCAACTTCTCACACGCTCCGCTTGGCTTTGCTTGCGAGAAGTCGCACTTCTCGCACGCGTGAAATAAAATTGTATATGGAACTCGTGCGAGAAACTTTTTCTCAGCTCGTGTGATTGCAGCACTCGCCTTTGGCTCGTGCTGCAGACTCGCACTCGTCTCGAAATAGTTTCATCGCACTCGTATCGTAATATACTATATTATCTTCACGAATTCGATCGTTCTGCGAATTAGGAAATTTGATGACGAAAGTTTAATGAAATGTCGCTGTTTTATTTTAGTAATGTACAATTGAATCCGCCCGACGTATGTGTACATAATTTGTACATATGTATGGCTATTTTCTAATGTCGTGCACGTTGTATGAAATTATATTCCAGACTCCAGATTGCCAACGAGTACCGAAACATACAGCTGATAGTAAAGATGCTGAAGGTGAGAACGAGGAAACTATTAGAAAAGCTGACGGCCAAAGAAGCTCTTACTTCGGTCAAAATTCTTTCAAGGTGGTTGGAGGCAGAAAACAAGTGTGATCCTACGAGTTTGCACGAGCTGTGATAAGAGTCGCATTACAGAACGACGAAAAAAATAGATATTAAAAGAGTCGATAGTTGTGTTTACTTAATATCCGTTGTGCAAATGAAGTGTTCCTATTTTATAATAAATTCTAGTGATAAAATACAATGTTTTTTTTTCATGAAATTTTTTTTTTCGAGATTTTCATGCCAGTATGCTTAAAATTGTCCAAAACGTCGAGAAAAGTGGTTTAGAAAAAAAATGTGCGTGTGCGTGCGTGTGTGTGTGTGTGTGTGTGTGTGTGTGTGTGTGTGTGCGTGCGTGCGTGCGTGCGTGCGTGCGTGCGTGCGTGTGTGCGTGCGTGCGTGCGTGCGTGCGTGCGTGCGTGCGTGCGTGCGTGCGTGCGTGCGTGCGTGCGTGCGTGCGTGCGTGCGTGCGTGCGTGCGTGCGTGCGTGCGTGCGTGCGTGCGTGCGTGCGTGCGTGCGTGCGTGCGTGCGTGCGTGCGTGCGTGCGTGCGTGCGTGCGTGCGTGCGTGCGTGCGTGCGTGCTTCCCGCTCAACAGCTGAAAATGCCTCTTTCCACTTTGTCCCCTAGGTCTACGCTAATCCTTAGTAAAATTTGGCAAAATCATTTGTCACCATTGTCGAAAACATTGGCGACAAAGAAATCGCTCGAATCAGCTGATCATCGTGAAGCGCATCATAACACCTGTCTTTTTGTGCCAGCGGGGCAATCGGGCACAGTTAACCATACAGTCATACACTAGTAACATTAATACAGATGCCAAGTTGCTCAAACAGAATTTTTCATAAATTTCATATTTTCTTCCGACAATTATTTTGATACTTATTTAACTTTGCATCTGTATAAAATACTGTTGCTTTTTACTAAGTGAACGCTTATAAAAACGTGCACTTAGAAAAAAGCAACCGTATATAATGTTACCTTCTGGAGGAGGAGGAGGAGGAGGATCCCGCATCTTCCGGCGCCTCTTAACACCATGAGGACGCTGCTCGACGCCTTGCGCCGCAGCAGGTAACTGCTGCCGACGCCGCTTCCTCCGCAAATTTTTCTTTCTTGAGTAAGAGGCTGCGAATAAATAATAAATTACACCACAGTGACGGGGTGTAATGGACAGGTGTGGTAATGAATGTACCACACCTGTCCGTTACCCTTATATCGAAGCTGCCGCCGACCAACCAGAGCGCTTGAAAAAATGGATTCAGTTTTCAATATTTCGACTTTCGATGTGCCATGTGCTTTTTATGAGAGGATAGTGTAACGGGTCAGGTTTTATAGATAATTGCGGTTCGAAATAATCAGTCTTTATTCAGTATGCTTACGGGGCTTCCGGGCCGCAACCCCTTGCTCGGGTTCTCGCGCAGGATCTTCGGGTTCTCGCGCAGGATCTTCGGGATCTTGCGCCGCAGGATCTTCGGGATCTTGCGCCGCAGGATCTTCGAGGTCTTGCGCCGGCTCGCGCTCTCGCTGAGGATCTTCGAGGTCTTGCGCCGGCTCGCGCTCTCGCTGAGGATCTTCGAGGTCTTGCGCCGGCTCGCGCTCTCGCGCAGGATCTTTGGGGTCATGCGCTTGATGTTCGGGGTCTTGCGGAGGATCTTCGAGGTCTTGCGCCGGCTCGCGCTCTCGCGCAGGATGTTCGGGGTCATGCGCAGGATGTTCGGGGTCTCGCGGAGGATCGTCGAGATCTTGCGCCGGCTCGCGCTCTCGCGCAGGATCTTCGGGGTCTCGCACAGGATGTTCGGGGTCTTGCGCAGGATCTTCGAGGTCTTGCGCAGGATCTTCGAGGTCTTGCGCCGGCTCGCGCTCTCGCGCAGGATCTTCGGGGTCTTGAGCCGGCTCTCGCGCAGGATCTTCGGGGTCTTGCGCCGGCTCGCGCTCTCGCGCAGGATCTTCGGGGTCTTGCGCCGGCTCGCGCTCTCGCGCAGGATCTTCGGGGTCTTGCGCAGGATCTTCAAGGTTTTGCGCCGGCTCGCGCTCTTGCGCAGGATCTTCGGGCTCGATAATATCTATTATATGTTCGTTCCGGCCCCGACCAGCACGGCCCCGACCATCACGGCCCCGACCACGACCACCACGGCCACGACCGCCACGGCCCCGACCACGAACCGCCCTCCCAGGCTGGTCTTCGGCGACGTCTGCCACCGGCCCCCTTCTGAGCCGGCGCTGCGGGTATCGCGCTTGTTCTACTTCAGCATCTAAGTATAAAACGTGATGAAAATACACGATATAATATTATTTTTATCAAAAGACGCGGTAGCGTCTCCAGACAAGTACATTTACCGTATACCGACAACGATCGACTTTACCGACGACGACGACGAGACGCGACAAGACTATTATCCTCGAACCAACTTGTTTTCGGTCACATTCAAAATCTTTTTTTTCATGTTATTGAAATTTATACAAAATAAATGTTTTTCGGGGACATGCAAATTATGTTTTTTTACGGGTCGTTGATTGCGACAACAATCAGGTTTATAAGAATCCACGAACGAAAGTTATATACTATTCTTTTTTGCGCGATTGTCAAACGATCAAATTCAGTCGTCGTCGTCATGGCGGCGTCTTCCGCCATGACGTAGTAAACCCAAAAATTAATAACAGGGTAGAAGTACCGGTTGTGGCCACTGTACCGGTTGTGGCCACCCCCACACTTAAATACGTTTTTCGGGGCTATTTTAATACTGTACCTGTATTTAATCATGATTTTTCATAACGGTGTATATTTTGGAAACATTTATCGTCATTTTGACGTCTATTCGTCTCCATTAGAAAAAGTACTGTATCAATAATTAAAGTATCATCAACTGTTTCATCAAATTGTCAACTCTT
>OZ019979.1:10324675-10329675 GCA_963970395.1 Ephialtes manifestator
AAACACTGGTTTATATAGTGTTCTACAAAAAAAAAACAGAGACGATAGAGTATTCGAGGGAGTTTCCGGACCGTTCGTCCTTATTATATTTTATTATATTTATTTAAAACAAGGATGCAAAGTAGAACCTTGCACATTGCTTCCTCATTATATTTAGCTTTTTACAAAGCTTCCTCTATGAGGAAGCCAAAATCAATTACCATACTTCCTCTTAGAGGTTGCTTTGTAAAAAGCTAAATATAATGAGGAAGCAATGTGCAAGGTTCTACTTTGCATCCTTGTTTATGATTGTGTGACCGTAAAGAATCTGAAAATGAACCTCATAATGACGGTAACTTGTAAGTGACAATAAAGCAACTACAAAATGACGGTTGCTCGGATCCGCTGGGGTTTTTCGGGGGTCACACTTTGATGATCCCTTAAAGGGTTAACCGAATTCTATTATACTAAACGAAAGAGCGTACCCAAGAACACCCAAATTCCGGGGTGAATCCCTCCCAACTTCCTGGGCGCGTGCCGATTGAACGACTCCGCGACGTTGTTGGTTCGAATCGGCGTTCCGTGGACTGAGACGACGTCGCGGAGCGGGGCCCATTGGTTTCGCAAATAGTGTGTGAAGTCATTCAGGGCTCGAAGGGGTCCGATCGCCAGCGGGACCGCTGTTCGCGTGATGACCTGGCACCCTTCCTCGAACAAGTCACTCGGGAGCAGAGCCAGCGCCCACGATAAATATAAAATATGCATTGGGGGGTCGGGCATCCGCAATGACTTCCACTGCCGGTATGTAGCCTGTTTAAAAAAAAAGTTGCAAAGTTAAACTTTGCACATTGCTTCTCTCTATATTACAAAAAGATCTCGCCGCCGCCGCCGCTGTGTAGGATATATAGGGCATTCCATGTCAAACGGCCCGGATTCTGACATGGAAAAGGGCCCGGATTTTGACATGGAAAAGGGCCCGGATTTTGACATGGAAAAGGGCCCAGATTTTGACCCTATAAATGTCCTCCAAGCCCGAATTTTTCTAAGTCCCCTAAGTTTTCTCAGTTTCTAAGTTTTTTAATAAAAAAAATAATGCACAAAAATCAAAAAAGTTAGGTAGGGTTAAGTAAGGTAAGGTTATGTTAGGAAGGGTTAAGTTAGGTAAGGTTAGATTAGTTGAGATAAAGTTAGGCAGAGACAAGTTTGGTAGGGTTAAGTAAGGTGATGTTATGTTCGGTAAGGTCAAGTAAGCTGAGCTTTAGTTAGGTGAGGTTAAGGTAGGTAGGGTTAATTTACGTGAATTAAGTTAGGTAGGGTCAAGTTAGGTGAGGTTAAGTTAGGTAGGGTCATGTTAGGTAAGGTTAAGAGGCGGTGATACTTCCCCCATTCCAACTCCACTACAGCTTAAAATTTTGAAACCTTTTTTCTCCTAAACTATTCGGCAGATAAAGCTCAGATTTTGAGAGAATTTGCGGAAATATAGCAGAATTGGGCTAAGCTTCTGGCTCCTTGATATTCGTAGCCGTTTTTTCAGGACAATCGAAAAACAAGAAGCTGCCTCTTCAGAGGCAGTAGTACTCCGTCTCAAAATTTTGAAACCTATTTTCTCCCAAAATACTCGGTAGATTGACCATAAATTTTGAGAGAATGTGCAGACGTATTACAGAATTGGGCTAAGCTTCGGACTTCTCCATACACGCAGCCGTTCGTTCGGGAGTATCGAAAAACAAAACGGTGCGAGAGTGACTGCGCTAGGTGCGAGAGAGACAGCCCTATAGGTGTTTAACATTGGGCGCAGAGTTGTAAATCCCCATTAATTCATGATATATAGTTTACAGTACAATTTGTTTTGTAATTATGATTTCATAATAATAATATGTAGTGATTATAAAATAGAGTGTAAACATTTGAATAGCTGAAAAAATACTAATTATCGCTTTAATATTGCAAGTGGAAAAAATAGAAAAAATAAGTAATGCATTACTTTCTTAATGCATTACTTATTTTTTTCCATTTTTTCAAAAGGATTACCGTGAATTTTTATTGAAAAATAATCATTTTTGCAGCCATTCCAAAGTTTAATCATCGTATTACAATCGCTACATGTTATTATTATAAAATCATAATTATAGAGCTAATCGTATCATCATCATTATTTCTATAAGTATTAGGCATTTACAACCCTGATTGGGCGACGAAGTTCCGAGCGAAGTATCACTCTGCCTCTTAAATTAGTTGAGGTAAAGTTAGGCAGAGACAAGTTAGGTAGGGTTCAGATAGGTAGGGTTAAATTAGGTGAGGTTATGTTCGGTAGGGTCAATTTAGTTGAGCTTTAATTCGGCGAGGTTAAGTTAGGTAGGGTTTAGATAGGTGAGGTTAAGTTAGGGAGGGTTAAGTTGGATCAGGTTAAGTTCAGTAAGGGGAAAACGTACGCGACAATAGTGGAACACGCATCCGCGAATGCTGATCCGCGGGAAGTTCTCTCGAAGGCTTTGTATGGCGGCGCGCTCAAAGTCAGTCCACACCGCTCGAAGATTTTCTCTCAACCCCGGGCAGAGATCGAGTAAAAAATACCATATGGCATTGTAAAGGACTTTCGTCCTCCTCTCGCATAAGACGAATACTGCGGCATATCCCTACAATAATATATCCGCATTATAATCCGTGGCATCCCAGTAAACACGTTATGTCACGGCAACATAACATGAAAGGTACATGTAATGTAACAATGTTATCCTTATAATATGTTGCAATTATATAACACGGTAGTAACATGTAATACAACAGTTGTTATACACGATTAATATAACTGTTAACATGTAATTTTGGTGTTACTGTTATGTAAGAAAAATTTTGTAGTCGTTATGTGATATGCTTGTAAAAATGTAATATAACTTTAGTTGTAATGTAACGTTGTAACATTACAACAACGTAACCCAAATATATAACATCCTTATAACGATGTTATGTCCGCTAGATGGCCGACGGCTCAAACGTCTCTCGCAAGCGATTCGCGACCCATTCGTCACCCTTCGAAGGTGTCGTAACCCATGAGGGTTGCTTACCACGAGCTGGTTCTACGTTTAACCGTAGCGGCTTATTTTTGTAACAACCAGCCATTGGCGGTAGCGATTTCGCAACCGTTGGATGCCCGGAAAAATGCAAGGCGATCCACTGTCATATCCTTATAATTTTTAACTTGGAGCTCGAAGAGTTGAACAAAGAAACAACACTAAATAGCAGTAAATCATTATTAATAAATGATAATAATGTAAATAAATAATACCAGCATTATAACTGTTATGCAATTTGTTACACCCGCGTTACATAATGCTAACACGCCTGCAGTATTAATTAAAAGTAATGGTTATATAACAATGTTATATTGCTAAGTCGGAAATTGCAACTTACATGTTAGTTACATGTGATGTCTTGGCGAATATAACAGGTAATTTACCTGTTATATTCGGTTACATTGCCTTTAAATTGTCGCAATATAACTGTGTTTACTGGGGTACTATTATAGATACGATGCTACCCAAAATTGAAAAATTCAATAGGCAGCTCTGTGCGGTTTATCAAATTGTGGGTGCCTAAAAATGTACTAACCTTATCGGCCGCTCGAACAAAAATAATCCATAACTGGATTGCTCTTGGAGTTCTTGGTACCACCTAGGTAAAAATCAACATGTTAAATGTGGGAGTATATACTCGTTTTTAAATTAAAGGAATGTGAAATACCGACTTTGCACTTCAAAAATTCGGAAGTGCCGTTTTTTGCGAATCATGAACGGATCGAAGCGAAAATTGAAATACAGACTCCAGTAATGTGAATCTCGTGCATGAATTAGTCAGAATTTTAATTTTCGAAAGAAAAAAAAATTACAGATCAATTACTCGCAGAGGAATCTGTAATGAAAAATTCGTTTTTTTTCTTCAATTTTTCGACTACAACTGACAAAAGCGACTAATTCAGGCACTAGATAATTTAAAAAATCACACATGATACGTGCATTCCGATTACGATTTGAGAGTAATAAATAAGCAAAACGCACTTCGGACAGAATTGTCGGTAACTACGACTAATTTTCACGTCTCGCAGCAACTATCTCTCTGGCACTCACGTGTCACGTGGTACATGTTTCACCTCGCCTTAAAAACAAATCGGAAGAGATCAAGAAGGCGATAAAAGCACACGTATTTCGAAGCTTGATTTTTTAGTAGGAATAAAAGTGGTGTAAACGTTTTTTTTGCAAACATGTGTCTAGAGGGAAACGTTCAGGATAAGTGGCGAATAAAAATGCAGTGTTGAGAAAATCGGTACTTGGTGGGAAACGAAGTTGAAGTTCTCGGATGTGTCAGTTCTAACAAAAGTGAAATATTGCGAGATATCAGCACTTCGGGAACCGATTTTATTGAAACCGGTCTCATTAAAAAGGGGGGAAAATACAAAATATTGGCGCTGATACATTTAGCGTCCGCGATGTATTGCTTGAGATAATTAGAGTAACAGACGAAGTGTGAGTGTGCTGGTACACGCCATGCACGTATATGGATCGGACAAATTCGCGTTCAACGTTGCCACGGAAAGAAATGTTTGGTTGTGACAACTACGTTTCCCTTTTGCTGTACACAATGTCTAAAAAATTAGTTGCCTCAACCATATCGAATAGTAAACTCCACTATTCACGATTAGTTCTCGCGAGATTAGTGAGGTTAACCAATCCAATCGTTGGGACTACCAGTCGAATAGTTGGGACTACCATTCGAATCGTCGGTATTACCATTCGAATCATTGGCACTACCATTTGAGTTGTAAGGGAATTAGAATAATGATTGGTTGTGTCAACTCATGTTTTGGTTATGGCAACTAATCATTTCTTTCAGTGTGTGTGTGTGCGGACAAAAACGAAAAGTTTTTGGCAGAATCAAGATCGTAAGTAGCCAGATTTTAGCATTGCGGGCACCGATTTGATTGAAACAGGGCTCATTCGAAAGAGAAAAAAATATATTGAACCTGA
>OZ019979.1:10334675-10528797 GCA_963970395.1 Ephialtes manifestator
ACCTCTCTATAGTTTTCGGTGTCCAGCTCGACCTCTCTTTTGTTTTCGGTGTTCAGGTCAACCTCTCCATAGTTTTCCGTATCCAGGTCGATGTTTCCATAGTATTCGTTGTCCTGGTTGACGTCTACGTCCCATTCGTTGTCCAGGTCGATCTCTTCATAGTTTTAAGAGACCTGGTCGATTCCTCCATAGTTTTCGATGTCCAGGTCGACTTCACCGTAGTTTTCAGTGTCCAGGTCGACTTCTCCATATATTTAGGCGTCCAAGTCGATTCCTCCCCAATTTTCGATATCCAGGACGACGGCTCCGTAGTTTTTGTACGGAGGTCGATGCCTCCGTAGTTCGTTAATACATTGTAAACTCATGTTCTATTTAAGTTATCAGCCGAAACGTATGGTAGCTTATGAGGAACGTGTGTTGATAATACTCCAACGAACTAAGTAGCCGAGAAAGTAGAGTACTGGACTGGTAATCCGAAAGTTGCAAGTTCGAGACATACCAGCGCTACAATTTTTTTATTTTTTATTTCTGAGAAATGAAAAAAGATCGGTCGTTTTGCAGTCGTTAAACGTAAAACGACTGATCTGTTAACGAAATACGAGCTTTTATGTGAAAAAGAAAAGCGTGGGTTGATGGGTTACCGTCAAGCTCGCTTTTGATAGTAACCCACCAACCCACGTTATCCGTAAATATTCGTGAATGTTAACGTTCTAATGGAGTATGCTTTGTAAAAAGAGAATTTGTTTAGTCATTATGTTTAGAAGTGAAAATGCAAGGGTCTTATTTGGGTATTTGTCTCAAATTAAAAAAAAAAAAATTTGCTAAATTAATTTGGTAACATTTTTTTTAAATTTGAGACAAATTTTTTTTAATTTGTAAAAAAAAATTATTTACAAAATTAATTGAGCAAATTTTTAAAATTTTTTTTATTTGACAAACACTTTAAAGTCTATAATTACATCAATTGACAAAAAATTTGTATCCCTAGTATAACAAAAATTTGTAATAACTCTCGAACGGCCTGACGAATCCAGATGAAAATTTACACAAAAGAGGAGGATAAACTCCGTTTTCGTTATCTCGATTAAGGTAGGAAATTGCAAACAGTTTTCGCCAATATAAACAAGGCTGCAACGTAGAACTTTGCAAATTGCTTCCTCATTATTGTTGGATTTTTACAAAGCTTCCTCTATGAGAAAGCCAAAATAGATTAACATGCTTCCTCATAGAGGTATATTTGTAAAAATCCAACAATAATAAGGAACCAATTTGCAAAGTTCTACTTTGCAGCCTTTTTGCTTTCTCATAGAGGAAGCTATGTTTTCATGAAAAAAAATTTTTTCGAGATTTTTATGTCAGGACACTTAGAATTGTCCAAAACGTCCAAAATAGTGATCTAGAAAAAATGCCCGTGTGTGTGTGTGTGTGTTTCAGAGTTGGGCAAAATTGTAATGGAAAATTACAAAATACAAATTACTGGAAGTAATTGTATTTAATTTGAAATCCAATACAATTACAAAATGTAATTGTATTTAATTTGGAATCCAATACAATTACAAAATGTAATTGTATTTAATTTGAAATCCAATACAATTACAAAATGTGATTGTATTTAATTTGAAATCCAATACAATTACAAAATGTAATTGTATTTATTTTGAAATCCAATACTATTACATTTTGTAATTGTATTTAATTTGAAATCCAATACAATTGCAAAATGTAATTGTATTTAATTTAAAATCCAATACAATTACAAAATGTAATTGTATTTAATTTGAAATCCAATACAATTACAAAAAGTAATTGTAATTAATCTGAAATCCAATACAATTACAAAATGTAATTGTAATTAATTTGAAATCCAATATAATTACAAAATGTAATTGTAATTGTAATTAATTTAAAATCCAATACAATTACTGGAAGTTTACCCGCTGATTTTTTTAAGAGCGACTAGACTTAAGCAGACACGGGCACTTCAGCGTGTATATGAGAGAAGGGGAATAAAGTTCGTCATTCCGCATATGTAATTGGTCATTCAAATACTTATGTACACCGGCAATTTTAAAGAGTTACGTGAGAAACCTGAGTATTATATCAATTATTTGTTCGTGTAATCTGAAATATTTTCATCCGTCGATTAATAAATATCTAGTATCGACCACAGACATCCCTGTTATACGCTATCAAGAGACGCAGTAGCATTTTGACGCCCAGTTGACGGATCCCTAGTAGTAGACGCTCGTGCTGGGGAGACAGACGTTACCCCCTCCCTACCTCCCGTCTGGCGCCGTGTCTAGTCTAATTAGCATAATTCCCCGAGCTCTGATTGGCTGTTGAAATCCCCTCTCCCTCCCACTCCTTAGTTAAAACAGGTGGGCCTAATTTGCATAATTCCCCGAGCTCTGATTGGTTGTTTAAATCCCCTCTCCCTCCCCACTTCTTACTTAAAACAGGTGGGATTAATTTGCATAATTCCCCGAGCTCTGATATGTTGTTTAAACCCCTCTTCCTCCCACCCCCTTTTTTAAAACAGGTGGGAATAATTTGCATAATTCCCCGAGCTCTGATTGGTTGAGTGGGTTTTTCCGGGTCCTTGATTCCCTGAGCTCTGGTTGGTTGAATATTTTTCTCGGTGAGATGATTTCCCGAGCGCTGATTGGTGGGTGGGAACTTGTCCACCGCGGTCGATAATTTTTGAGGTGAAAATCCTTCGATGCTCCTGCAGTCGGTATTGTAGATTTTTCCCTACTATCGGTAACTCGATTTTCCGGATGTTGGTAAATTTTCCAGTTCTACTATCGGTAACTCGATTTTCCGGATGTTGGTAAATTTTCCAGTCCTGCAACCGGTAACTCAATTTTCCGGATGTTGATAAATTTTCCGGATCGATAAGTCGGTAAAATCGATAAAAAGATTTTTTTCGGATGATGGTACATTTTTCAGGTAGGTAAGTCGTGAAATAAAAGAAAAACAGGATTTTCAAAAGCATTGATTTATTAACATAGTGGTTAATGATTCGTGTGACAAAATATTACAAATGTTGTAGTATGTGTATCTCAAATGTGTATCTCAAACAGTAGTTTCACGGTAGGGTTTTTGAAGTGACATCGTTGGTTGTGGTAGATCCGTCGGTGTCAGTGGCACCGTCGCAGGGTTGTTCTGCAGGCAGCGTGCGCATTCCCGCTTGGTTGGAAGACAGTTATCGATTTGCATCAGTAGATCTGGTGAGTCTGTGTGTTCTACGCAGAGTTGATACGATGCAACCTCGGGATCCTGTCGAATGTGTTCAGGTAGTTTTTCCCAGAGAAAATGAATGACGTCACTCCAGTGGCGCAATAGCAGGGGTTTCGGTATATATTAAAATTCTCAAACGTCACTAGTAAATTTGACTACAAATCAACGTACAATGTAAATACTCAAACAAAAAAAAATATCCAACTTTCCACTTTATTTAAAATATAACAACGTTCACTGGCATTTTTTTCAACAACAACAAAAATTATTATTTGAACGTTATTGTGAAGAATACAGGATTTGAACTTTTTTCGTTTTCTAAAAAATAATTTTCATTCAAAGACAACATTTTAAAACAATTAAAAAACTCAGTGACTGAAAAATATTCTCGCTTAGTGAATTCGTTATGCAGCTGGCTCCTTATTTTAAAGTACAAGGGTTTTGCGCAGATCGTTTGGTATAGACGTAGTACGCAGCACGCTCGGTAAATTCAGTATTCATGATTTTTTTGCACTGATATTAGTTTAATTATCAGTGGGTAAATTTTACGCAACATTGGATAGTATAAATAGTGTTTGAGTTAGTATTGAAATCTAAAAAATATGATGTCTGAAAACTTTTTCATTTTGTCTACATTTCTTTCAAACATAAATTTTGGTTTTCATTTAAATTTGAAGAAAAGAGTTCCAGAAAGCTTCTTATGTTTTAAATTTTTTTGTATTTTTGTGCTTTAGGAGAATGTACCCTCCTCACTATTTGATAGTCTGGAGTGGTCTTGTGATAGCTAAGCAGAATTCATAGATGAGAAAAAATTTCTTGACTCATGGTTTATGCTTGTATGTCCTGATGTCCCGAGGGTAAATTTGGGGGGATTGGAGCACTTTTTGCGTCCGGTAATTCTTTTTAGTATGAGAAACGAGTATCCTGTAGTTGGTAATGTCAATTTCCGCCTTACATTCAGGAACGCGATTTTTGTAATAGGCGTATTTTTCAGATTGGTACGTCGTAGAAAACGAAAATTTTCAAATTCAGTATTAACTCGACGCTGTAGCGAATTTCTGTATCATGACAACATATAACTATAACAACAAAAATCGTTAAACAGCCAAATCTTTTGGTCGGCTGATAAATTAGTTTTGCTATGCTGATAAATCTTTTTTTAGGCTAACAAAACGATTGTTGTTGTCACCGTTTTATGTTGTCACGACACAGAAATTTCTCCCCGTGTGTAACCCTGTAGTGTCAGGTGGGAGTGGTCCATTTTCTGTTGAAGCATGGATGAGAGAAGTCGAAAGTTTTTACAAATTTGTATAAGTTACATCGTGAAAACTTTAATACAAATAAAAAATCTAACGAAATATAAAAAAGTGCTCGACTTACTGTACACATTATGGATCTCGATATTTTTGGTAGCGCTTTTATATCTAAACGCCGCTGAGAAAACGAGTTATATGTTTATCATAACAATAACAAAATTTTGGACAACTATTAGTCCTTTCTTACAGGAGCGTCCGCAAACCGCGGTGATTGACAGGTTGAGACGATAACGTTACCGTTTTTTATTCAAGTCTCTATTTTACCTGGTTGTATTAAAGGTATTATGACCGAGAAAAATATTTCAAAATCAAATACAAAGTTCCGTCCCCATGACCAAGATGTACGTTAGAATAAAAGTTCAAACCTATTATAGTTTCTGCACAAGAATTGTGTAAAGAAATGTTTATTAAGGCAGAAAAATTCACAATTCATTCTGTAAAGTTTGAGATAATAAAAAGATAAAAACTGATAACGTTACGTTAAACGGGAAACTATTCAAAACCGCCAAAATGTGTTACTAATTTTGCTCGGTGGACCTCACTCTCTACGGAAGCCTGAACGCCCAATCAGCATTGTGAATAATATTGCCTGCAATAATACGACGGCGGACGGATTTTTTCACTTTTGATCACATTAATTTTTAATAAATTTCAAGCTTCACTCAGTACTATATTTTCATCTATTGCAGAGATCATGTAATATGTATTTACATTTCGTTTACGGTATTCAAAGTATAAGATGTAAATAACAATTTTAACCGTTTTTCAGATTTAAAAAAAAATAGAAACTTGATAATCGCAGTGCTTCTACTTTAAATGGAATAACGACTGAACCAATTTTATTTATCAACGGATCATTTATAGAAAATATTGCAAGTAATTCTTTGATAATATTGAATTCTTGACGTTGAAAAGTAATTTAAAAAAAGGAAAAAAAAACGTGGACTGTGACAAGCGTAAAATTGAGAATCGCATCGATGAATCGCATTATTTTTCATCACAGATAAACGATAACATGTATTTTGTTTGTGGATTTGAAAATTAGGATGTCAAACTCCGTACAGTAGAAAAAGATCCAATACAATATAAGACTAGAAGATTGTACCTTATGAAATAAAAATAATTACAATGTTACAAGTAATAGCATAGACGGTGGGCTGGGAGCGATGCGTGGCGTCACGGTAATCGGAAGTGTGAGACCCATAGTCTGTATTGTTTTCTATTTATGGCAAGGGTCACACTTTTTCATAAGGCTGACTTTTACATACAATAGAAAGTCTACCCCGCTGTAAATCTCAATAACTTCGACGACCTTATCGAGGGTTAAATTTCACAGGTCGTCATTTTCAGGAGGTCTTCACGCGATGCAGTTCGGAAACGAAAAAATTCTTTTTATAAGCGCGAATTGTACGGGACGTTAAAAACATATCGTTGAGAACATAAATTTTCGTACACTGTTACATGCCTGTAATACTGGTGAAATCTCTCGGGGTCCTCACTGTGTCTACCCAGAGCAATAAATGCTTTGGAAATACTGGTGCAATACCCCGATGGGTCAATGTACGAGAAGACGCGACAAGGCGGGTGGTGTTGTATTGTTTTCTTGTATTGTTGTGTGGTGGTATTGTTTTCTGTATACAAGGTTGAGCATACTTTTTTTCGTAAGTATCGCTTAGAAAAATTACGGTAAGGGATATAGACGCCTTTTGTTATAACGTGTGAAAAGTCTGTAATATCGTACATAGCCAAGTACAATTTTAGGTAAAAGTTCGGCAAGGGCTAAAGGGTAACCATAGGCTTTCCAAAATTCATCCATAGCAAAAATACACACACACATTCCTGCCGTTCGAGAAAAAGGGAAAAGCGGGGGTGAGAGGTCATATAAGACGGTAAAAGTGACACTCAAAATGCTCGTTACCAAAGCGTTCAAATTTCCGTAATTTCCACCAGTGGACCAATGTAGTGGGGGAGAAAACTATAAAGTCCTCTGAAAATACTGACCGTTCACAATTCGCTGCCGATACGTTCTTCGAGACAGTTGTCGTTTTCATATTCTTTCTTTGGAAAATCCAACGTCATCAATTTCTTGTAGTAATTTTGAGATTTTTGCGAAATTTTATTCGCGTGTCTACTACATACATTTTTTATTAACTCTCAAAAACAAAAATTAACAATTAAAAATGTTTCACGTGCGGAATTACCCTATTCATGGATTGGATGGATTCTTGAACATCAAGATAGTTGCTGTGGAGACGCCCTGGCGAATATATGCAACGAGGGAAGACGAAGCAGCATCTAGAGACGCATTTCTCCGCAGGGTGCAGGATTATGACCGTACGCAGCTTCACCGTATCCTCGAGGAAGAGATATTTCACGGTTCACTTGTGTTCGCGAATATCGACAACAAGTTTTATCGTGGTGCGGTACAAGACCAAACCAATAACACCGAAATAATTCATGTTTGGCTGGGCGATTACGCCCAAGAAACAGTCAGCATGGAAAATTTATATGTGATGCCATCGTCTGCCCGACTTGTGCCATGGCAGGTGTTTGCTTGTGGGATAGTCGACGTATGTCCCATCGGAGACGAGGGATGGTCTTTTGACACGTGCGATGTACTTCGTGAGTGGCTCCTTGGCTATAACGTTATCATGAAAGTATGGTTTCCTGATGTATCAGCCGAAGCCATTTGGGTGGATCTCCTATGGCCTGATCACCAGAGTCCACATGAATGTCTCTCGATCGTTGACGTAATGATCAATACAGGACACGCACAGCGAGCAACGGGCTCGACCGAATTTGACTGGGGAAACGGTGTCGGCTCCTATACTGACCGCCGCAGACTCGCGTGTTATGAGCGTAAGCTGGTGAGACGTAGGCCGAGGCGTAATATAGACTGCCAGGACGGAGGATCGGTGTATTCATCAAGTGTTGTGGTCAACGTAGTTGAAGGCGACAGCAATTCGCAAACGTATCAAGACGATGACGACGACAGTATGTATCACCTCGATGATATAGAAAATGTCGAATCCAACATTTTCGGACATACAAACCCCCGGAGCGACGGGTTTGATAGTTGTGGTGAAGCGGCGGGTTATCGTGACGATGACGACGACGACGAGTGATTTAATACGCGTGTGGAATAAATATTTGAGATAAGCTTGTTTATACGATCGGTATTGGGTTGTTTTGTATATCTAAACCAATTAATTTTTAAGGTTCCGCGTTTTTCGGCAACATATTGTTTTACGTAATAATAAAAAAAAAGTAATTTTTACTCCTCTTTTGTATATTACTTATGAGTTACTACGAAAGTTGTTTAATATAACTTTAATTGACAATGGAAATGCGCATTGTAAATTTCGCTAGTGGTATATGCAATAACTTCCTACACATGTATATTAATTCAAGTAAGTTTTCAACAGTGTACCTTCACCGCAATTATATTATAAAATATAAAAAATAAGGCCTTGGTTTCCGAATAAAATATTATTGTATATGAGGAAATACTAATTGTATGAAAACAACTTATTTACGATTTCAATGTATATACAGTAGAACCTCAATAACAGACCGATACTTCCCATCCAAATTCTTATCTATCAAACTCATCCGTTGTCAGGATATTTTAGTATTCTTTAATGAGTTATGGTGGTAGCGATCCATAGAACAGCATAAACAAAATATCGGAATATGACAAATAAATAACTATCACAGCACATCACAGAGTATAAAGTATTAAACCAGAGTTCTATAACTGTAAAATCAACGTGTAATTATAAAAATAAATTATCGAATATAAGCTGTTACGCAAGTCATATTAGTATTCGCTGTCTGCAACTCGCTGTATATTTGCAAAAATAAATAAAATCACTCAATGTTCATTTTTATTTATTGGGGGGAAACCAGGTAGCAAATTTGACTCGACTAAACATGACTTAAGTATTTTTATATTTTGTCTGAAGGCTACTTAAGGTAGTTCTGTCGATTTGTGTTCATTTTGCCTAAGTTCGAGACAAATTAGAGAGTAAATTGCAAACACTTCTCTATGGTATAAAAATCTAAAAGATTGATGCATATTAAAGATACTGAAAATATTAATTATACATAATAATAATTCCAAAATTTTATCAACAAATTCATGAAAAACTGGTCAACAAATTTCCCAGAAAGTCAACTTTTCTTTTTATGAAAATGATTCGCTCATTTTCCGGAATACGTATGAATTTTTCAGATTTTTTAATCTGGTTTAAATTTTTTATAGAATAAATGTGTGAAAAAACACAAAAATCAGAGCCAATTAAAAAATCGGAGAAACTCATAATATTCAAAAAAATAAACGAATTATTTTCGTAATTAAAAAATTAGGCTGCCGGGATATTTGTTAATTAATTTTTTTATTAATTTGTTAATAACATTATAGAATTATTTATGCAAATGATTCTTTTCAGTACCTTTATTACATTTGAATTTTAGATTTTTATACCATCGAGAAGTATTTGCAGTTTTCTCTTATTTGTCTCTAGCTTATGCGAAATGAACACCAAACAACAGAACTACCTTAAGTGATGTATTTAGTTTTGAGCTATCGAGCACAATTAGCGGCTCATATGTGAGAGTAATTTTCAATAGTACAAACAACTGTGCTGCGTTGTTCAAGCTATAATAACGTAATGTCTGAGTGCTGAAGATGAAAAAATTTTAATTAATTATCATCACCGAAACTTTGCAGCCCCATCATACCGATTGGATTTCATGCATCCTTTTGAGATATGAACGGTTTAAATTGAGTCACTTAATATTAGTTTTACACAAGAACATTTAGCACAACGAATGCTGATTTTCTTTTTAAAAAAGCCCACATACATGTACTTTACATATCGTCATATATATATATATATAATGGATATGGCTTTTTAAATTTTTATTGACTGAGCACAATAAAATGTCGTAGAGGATGACCACCGTTTTACCCGAATGTGATTGTCAAGCTCCTGGTGGTCAACCAAAGAAAGCGCCCTATGCGCATTACAGCGAATAGACGGCTGATTTTTCTTTAGGTTCCTTGGGCACTATTTGGGCACTATATGTAGACGTCTAATTTTTCTTTAGGTTCCTTGGGCACTATTTGGGCACTACATGTAGACGTCTGATTTTTTTTTAGGTTCCTTGGCTTCTACATGTAGTGCCCAAGGAACCTAAAGAAAAATCAGACGTCTACATGTAGTGCCCAAATAGTGCCCAAGGAACCTAAAGAAAAATTAGACGTCTATTTGGGCACTACATGTAGACGTCTGATTTTTTTTTAGGTTCCTTGGCTTCTACATGTGTGCCCAAGGAACCTAAAGAAAAATCAGACGTCTACATGTAGTGCCCAAATAGTGCCCAAGGAACCTAAAGAAAAATTAGACGTCTACATATAGTGCGCAAATAGTGCCCAAGGAACCTAAAGAAAAATCAGCCGTCTATTCGCTGTAATGCGCATAGGGCGCTTTCTTTGGTTGACCACCAGGAGCTTGACAATCACATTCGGGTAAAACGGTGGTCATCCTCTACGACATTTTATTGTGCTCAGTCAATAAAAATTTAAAAAGCCATATCCATTATATATATATATATATATATGACGATATGTAAAGTACATGTATGTGGGCTTTTTTAAAAAGAAAATCAGCATTCGTTGTGCTAAATGTTCTTGTGTAAAACTAATATTAAGTGACTCAATTTAAACCGTTCATATCTCAAAAGGATGCATGAAATCCAATCGGTATGATGGGGCTGCAAAGTTTCGGTGATGATAATTAATTAAAAATTTTTCATCTTCAGCACTCAGACATTACGTTATTATAGCTTGAACAACGCAGCACAGTCGTTTGTACTATTGAAAATTACTCTCACATATGAGCCGCTAATTGTGCTCGATAGCTCAAAACTAAATACATCACTTAAGGTAGTTCTGTTGTTTGGTGTTCATTTCGCATAAGCTAGAGACAAATAAGAGAAAACTGCAAATACTTCTCGATGGTATAAAAATCTAAAATTCAAATGTAATAAAGGTACTGAAAAGAATCATTTGCATAAATAATTCTATAATGTTATTAACAAATTAATAAAAAATTAATTAACAAATATCCCGGCAGCCTAATCTTTTAATTACGAAAATAATACGTTTATTTTTTTGAATATTATGAGTTTCTCCGATTTTTTAATTGGCTCTGATTTTTGTGTTTTTTCACACATTTATTCTATAAAAAATTTAAACCAGATTAAAAAATCTGAAAAATTCATACGTATTCCGGAAAATGAGCGAATCATTTTCATAAAAAGAAAAGTTGACTTTCTGGGAAATTTGTTGACCAATTTTTCATGAATTTGTTGATAAAATTTTGGAATTATTATTATGTATAATTAATATTTTCAGTATCTTTAATATGCATCAATCTTTTAGATTTTTATACCATAGAGAAGTGTTTGCAATTTACTCTCTAATTTGTCTCGAACTTAGGCAAAATGAACACAAATCGACAGAACTACCTTAAGTAGCCTTCAGACAAAATATAAAAATACTTAAGTCATGTTTAGTCGAGTCAAATTTGCTACCTGGTTTCCCCCCAATAAATAAAAATGAACATTGAGTGATTTTATTTATTTTTGCAAATATACAGCGAGTTCCAGACAGCGAATTCTAATATGACTTGCGTAACAGCTTATATTCGATAATTTATTTTTATAATTACACGTTGATTTTACAGTTATAGAACTCTGGTTTAATACTTTATACTCTGTGATGTGCTGTGATAGTTATTTATTTGTCATATTCCGATATTTTGTTTATGCTGTTCTATGGATCGCTACCACCATAACTCATTAAAGAATACTAAAATATCCTGACAACGGATGAGTTTGATAGATAAGAATTTGGATGGGAAGTATCGGTCTGTTATTGAGGTTCTACTGTATATACATTGAAATCGTAAATAAGTTGTTTTCATACAAAATTAGTATTTCCTCATATACAATAATATTTTATTCGGAAACCAAGGCCTTATTTTTTATATTTTATAATATAATTGCGGTGAAGGTACACTGTTGAAAACTTACTTGAATTAATATACATGTGTAGGAAGTTATTGCATATACCACTAGCGAAATTTACAATGCGCATTTCCATTGTCAATTAAAGTTATATTAAACAACTTTCGTAGTAACTCATAAGTAATATACAAAAGAGGAGTAAAAATTACTTTTTTTTTATTATTACGTAAAACAATATGTTGCCGAAAAACGCGGAACCTTAAAAATTAATTGGTTTAGATATACAAAACAACACAATACCGATCTTATAAACAAGCTTATCTCAAATATTTATTCCACACGCGTATTAAATCACTCGTCGTCGTCGTCATCGTCACTATAACCCGCCGCTTCACCACAACTATCAAACCCGTCGCTCCGGGGGTTTGTATGTCCGAAAATGTTGGATTCGACATTTTCTATATCATCGAGGTGATACATACTGTCGTCGTCATCGTCTTGATACGTTTGCGAATTGCTGTCGCCTTCAACTACGTTGACCACAACACTTGATGAATACACCGATCCTCCGTCCTGGCAGTCTATATTACGCCTCGGCCTACGTCTCGCCAGCTTACGCTCATAACACGCGAGTCTGCGGCGGTCAGTATAGGAGCCGACACCGTTTCCCCAGTCAAATTCGGTCGAGCCCGTTGCTCGCTGTGCGTGTCCTGTATTGATCATTACGTCAACGATCGAGAGACATTCATGTGGACTCTGGTGATCAGGCCATAGGAGATCCACCCAAATGGCTTCGGCTGATACATCAGGAAACCATACTTTCATGATGACGTTATAGCCAAGGAGCCACTCACGAAGTACATCGCACGTGTCAAAAGACCATCCCTCGTCTCCGATGGGACATACGTCGACTATCCCACAAGCAAACACCTGCCATGGCACAAGTCGGGCAGACGATGGCATCACATATAAATTTTCCATGCTGACTGTTTCTTCTTGGGCGTAATCGCCCAGCCAAACTTGAATTATTTCGGTGTTATTGGTTTGGTCTTGAACCGCACCACGATAAAACTTGTTGTCGATATTCGCGAACACAAGTGAACCGTGAAATATCTCTTCCTCGAGGATACGGTGAAGCTGCGTACGGTCATAATCCTGCACCCTGCGGAGAAATGCGTCTCTAGATGCTGCTTCGTCTTCCCTCGTTGCATATATTCGCCAGGGCGTCTCCACAGCAACTATCTTGATGTTCAAGAATCCATCCAATCCATGAATAGGGTAATTCCGCACGTGACACATTTTTAATTGTTAATTTTTGTTTTTGAGAGTTAATAAAAAATGTATGTAGTAGAAACGCGAATAAAATTTCGCAAAAATCTCAAAATTACTACAAGAAATTGATGACGTTGGATTTTCCAAAGAAAGAATATGAAAACGACAACTGTCTCGAAGAACGTATCGGCAGCGAATTGTGAACGGTCAGTATTTTCAGAGGACTTTATAGTTTTCTCCCCCACTACATTGGTCCACTGGTGGAAATTACGGAAATTTGAACGCTTTGGTAACGAACATTTTGAGTGTCACTTTTACCGTCTTATATGACCTCTCACCCCCGCTTTTCCCTTTTTCTCGAACGGCAGGAATGTGTGTGTGTATTTTTGCTATGGATGAATTTTGGAAAGCCTATGGTTACCCTTTAGCCCTTGCCGAACTTTTACCTAAAATTGTACTTGGCTATGTACGATATTACAGACTTTTCACACGTTATAACAAAAGGCGTCTATATCCCTTACCGTAATTTTTGTAAGCGATACTTACGAAAAAAAGTATGCCCAACCTTGTATACAGAAAACAATACCACCACACAACAATACAAGAAAACAATACAACACCACCCGCCTTGTCGCGTCTTCTCGTACATTGACCCATCGGGGTATTGCACCAGTATTTCCAGAGCATTTATTGCTCTGGGTAGACACAGTGAGGACCCCGAGAGATTTCACCAGTATTACAGGCATGTAACAGTGTACGAAAATTTATGTTCTCAACGATATGTTTTTAACGTCCCGTACAATTCGCGCTTATAAAAAGAATTTTTTCGTTTCCGAACTGCATCGCGTGATGACCTCCTGAAAATGACGACCTGTGAAATTTAACCCTCGATAAGGTCGTCGAAGTTATTGAGATTTACAGCGGGGTAGACTTTCTATTGTATGTAAAAGTCAGCCTTATGAAAAAGTGTGACCCTTGCCATAAATAGAAAACAATACAGACTATGGGTCTCACACTTCCGATTACCGTGACGCCACGCATCGCTCCCAGCCCACCGTCTATGCTATTACTTGTAACATTGTAATTATTTTTATTTCATGAGGTACAATCTTCTAGTCTTATATTGTATTGGATCTGTTTCTACTGTACGGAGTTTGACATCCTAATTTTTAAATCCACAAACAAAATACATGTTATCGTTTATCTGTGATGAAAAATAATGCGATTCATCGATGCGATTCTCAATTTTACGCTTGTCACAGTCCACGTTTTTTTTCCTTTTTTTAAATTACTTTTCAACGTCAAGAATTCAATATTATCAAAGAATTACTTGCAATATTTTCTATAAATGATCCGTTGATAAATAAAATTGGTTCAGTCGTTATTCCATTTAAAGTAGAAGCGCTGCGATTATCAAGTTTCTATTTTTTTTTAAATCTGAAAAACGGTTAAAATTGTTATTTACATCTTATACTTTGAATACCGTAAACGAAATGTAAATACATATTACATGATCTCTGCAATAGATGAAAATATAGTACTGAGTGAAGCTTGAAATTTATTAAAAATTAATGTGATCAAAAGTGAAAAAATCCGTCCGCCGTCGTATTATTGCAGGCAATATTATTCACAATGCTGATTGGGCGTTCAGGCTTCCGTAGAGAGAGAGGTCCACCGAGCAAAATTAGTAACACATTTTGGCGGTTTTGAATAGTTTCCCGTTTAACGTAACGTTATCAGTTTTTATCTTTTTATTATCTCAAACTTTACAGAATGAATTGTGACTTTTTCTGCCTTAATAAACATTTCTTTACACAATTCTTGTGCAGAAACTATAATAGGTTTGGACTTTTATTCTAACGTACATCTTGGTCATGGGGACGGAACTTTGTATTTGATTTTGAAATATTTTTCTCGGTCATAATACCTTTAATACAACCAGGTAAAATAGAGACTTGAATAAAAAACGGTAACGTTATCGTCTCAACCTGTCAATCACCGCGGTTTGCGGACGCTCCTGTAAGAAAAGACTAATAGTTGTCCAAAATTTTGTTATTGTTATGATAAACATATAACTCGTTTTCTCAGCGGCGTTTAGATATAAAAGCGCTACCAAAAATATCGAGATCCATAATGTGTACAGTAAGTCGAGCACTTTTTTATATTTCGTTAGATTTTTTATTTGTATTAAAGTTTTCACGATGTAACTTATACAAATTTGTAAAAACTTTCGACTTCTCTCATGTACAGTAAGTCGAGCACTTTTTTATATTTCGTTAGATTTTTTATTTGTATTAAAGTTTTCACGATGTAACTTATACAAATTTGTAAAAACTTTCGACTTCTCTCATCCATGCTTCAACAGAAAATGGACCACTCCCACCTGACACTACAGGGTTACACACGGGGAGAAATTTCTGTGTCGTGACAACATAAAACGGTGACAACAACAATCGTTTTGTTAGCCTAAAAAAAGATTTATCAGCATAGCAAAACTAATTTATCAGCCGACCAAAAGATTTGGCTGTTTAACGATTTTTGTTGTTATAGTTATATGTTGTCATGATACAGAAATTCGCTACAGCGTCGAGTTAATACTGAATTTGAAAATTTTCGTTTTCTACGACGTACCAATCTGAAAAATACGCCTATTACAAAAATCGCGTTCCTGAATGTAAGGCGGAAATTGACATTACCAACTACAGGATACTCGTTTCTCATACTAAAAAGAATTACCGGACGCAAAAAGTGCTTCAATCCCCCCAAATTTACCCTCGGGACATCAGGACATACAAGCATAAACCATGAGTCAAGAAATTTTTTCTCATCTATGAATTCTGCTTAGCTATCACAAGACCACTCCAGACTATCAAATAGTGAGGAGGGTACATTCTCCTAAAGCACAAAAATACAAAAAAAATTAAAACATAAGAAGCTTTCTGGAACTCTTTTCTTCAAATTTAAATGAAAACCAAAATTTATGTTTGAAAGAAATGTAGACAAAATGAAAAAGTTTTCAGACATCATATTTTTTAGATTTCAATACTAACTCAAACACTATTTATACTATCCAATGTTGCGTAAAATTTACCCACTGATAATTAAACTAATATCAGTGCAAAAAAATCATGAATACTGAATTTACCGAGCGTGCTGCGTACTACGTCTATACCAAACGATCTGCGCAAAACCCTTGTACTTTAAAATAAGGAGCCAGCTGCATAACGAATTCACTAAGCGAGAATATTTTTCAGTCACTGAGTTTTTTAATTGTTTTAAAATGTTGTCTTTGAATGAAAATTATTTTTTAGAAAACGAAAAAAGTTCAAATCCTGTATTCTTCACAATAACGTTCAAATAATAATTTTTGTTGTTGTTGAAAAAAATGCCAGTGAACGTTGTTATATTTTAAATAAAGTGGAAAGTTGGATATTTTTTTTGTTTGAGTATTTACATTGTACGTTGATTTGTAGTCAAATTTACTAGTGACGTTTGAGAATTTTAATATATACCGAAACCCCTGCTATTGCGCCACTGGAGTGACGTCATTCATTTTCTCTGGGAAAAACTACCTGAACACATTCGACAGGATCCCGAGGTTGCATCGTATCAACTCTGCGTAGAACACACAGACTCACCAGATCTACTGATGCAAATCGATAACTGTCTTCCAACCAAGCGGGAATGCGCACGCTGCCTGCAGAACAACCCTGCGACGGTGCCACTGACACCGACGGATCTACCACAACCAACGATGTCACTTCAAAAACCCTACCGTGAAACTACTGTTTGAGATACACATTTGAGATACACATACTACAACATTTGTAATATTTTGTCACACGAATCATTAACCACTATGTTAATAAATCAATGCTTTTGAAAATCCTGTTTTTCTTTTATTTCACGACTTACCTACCTGAAAAATGTACCATCATCCGAAAAAAATCTTTTTATCGATTTTACCGACTTATCGATCCGGAAAATTTATCAACATCCGGAAAATTGAGTTACCGGTTGCAGGACTGGAAAATTTACCAACATCCGGAAAATCGAGTTACCGATAGTAGAACTGGAAAATTTACCAACATCCGGAAAATCGAGTTACCGATAGTAGGGAAAAATCTACAATACCGACTGCAGGAGCATCGAAGGATTTTCACCTCAAAAATTATCGACCGCGGTGGACAAGTTCCCACCCACCAATCAGCGCTCGGGAAATCATCTCACCGAGAAAAATATTCAACCAACCAGAGCTCAGGGAATCAAGGACCCGGAAAAACCCACTCAACCAATCAGAGCTCGGGGAATTATGCAAATTATTCCCACCTGTTTTAAAAAAAGGGGGTGGGAGGAAGAGGGGTTTAAAAAACATATCAGAGCTCGGGGAATTATGCAAATTAATCCCACCTGTTTTGTTTGAGAAATCGTTTGAGCGGTTTCTCGGATGGTGGAACGGGTGATAAAAATAAAGTTTCCTCTACACAGGTTTTCATAACAGTAATCTCGTATATTCTTCAAACAAAAACACTTGAGAACGCAAGGTGGCGATGAGTTGACCGTTGAGCGTGAGAGATACCGAACCGATTGTATTAATAGATTCGCGATTATTTGAGCGTTGAGAATGTCCCGAAATGAATCGAACAGTTGTTATTGAGCTGTCGACTCGATGAGACACACGATAAATGAGAATTTCGAGGTGAGAAGACTGTAAAAGTAAGTTAGTAACACGGAGCGAAGTGAGCGTTGCGCGATCCGGAACCGGAAGCAGTAAATCGGCCATTGCCACGTGGCAGCATGTCGCGCGCGCGGTGCGCGAAGCGCATGCGTCGGCAGTAGATATTAAGTCGCCGCGAGGTGCTGCCGAGCAGCGGTCACTCAAGCAATTCGCGTGTTTGGAGGGGGATTCTCCAACATTCTCCCCGCCATCAGCAATGGTTTGCTGATGAGTCGTCGCCATGGTCCGGTTGAGAAGTCGGTAGTGGTGAGAGCTTGCTGAGTGGCCGAGTGAGAGTGGTGGTAGCCGTTTTAATGGTCGCCACCCTGGAGAGTCCGTCCTTGCCCTGGTGGAGTTCCATGACTCTGGCGAGTGGCCATTTGCATGGCGGTAGACGCTCATCTGTAAGTAAGACAAGAGAGCCGACCTTAACGGTGTTAGAGGCATGATGCCATTTTGAGATCGATTGTTGTCTCTGCAGATAATGAGCAGACCACTGCGCCCAGAAAGATTGCACTCTTTGTTGAATGAGCTGCCAATGAGCAAGACGAGCAGTGTTGAGATCCAGCAACGAAGGCTCTGGCAAAGTGGTGAGCGCACTCCCAATGAGGAAGTGCCCCGGAGTGAGAGCTGAGACGTCAGATGGGTCGTCGGTGAGCGGTTCGAGCGGTCGAGAGTTGAGAATCGCCTCGATCTGAGAGAGCATCGTGGTGAGTTCCTCATAAGTGAGCAACGTGTCTCCCACGGTTCGCCGGAGATGGAACTTGGTGGATTTTACGACGGCTTCCCACTTTCCGCCCATGTGTGGAGCAGCCGGGGGATTGAACCTCCACTGACTGTGATCCTTTGAGATGATCGCTGTGATTACTCGGTGTTCTTCCGAACTCTGATTGAACAGCGGACGTAGAGCTGCGTCTGCACCAACAAAGTTCGTGCCGCAGTCCGAATACATGGTGTGAGGAATTCCCCTTCGGGCAGTGAAGCGCCGATAGGCAGCGATGAACCCATCCGTTGAGTAGTCGCCGACCACCTCCAGGTGGACAGCCGATGTTGAGAAGCACACGAATACGCCGATCCAGCCCTTGTATGTTTTAGAGCCTCGACCTTTGATGTTCTTGACTGTAAGCGGTCCAGCGTAGTCAACGCCCGTGTGTAGAAACGGACGTGAAGGAGTAACTCGCGAGAGAGGTAGTTGGCCCATCAGTTGCTGGGCACGGATCCCCCTCTGACGAGCACACACAACACACCTTAACACGTGCGATTTGACTGGCGCTCGACCTCCGATGATCCAGCATGTTTGCCGGACGTGCGCCAGGGTGAGCTGAGTTCCTCCGTGCAAGGTTCTCTGGTGAGCTTGTTCGATGAGTAGAAGTGATTCGTGATTTATGAGAGTAATTAGAGTTATGTTTCTTACAAAATAGGGCTGGACTGATAGTAATTCAAGACGTATTGTCCCCCTTGAGCACAGACGATTCTGTTTCTTGATCCATTAAGAATCCTTTACTATTTCCTATTGAACCCTTTTTCTTCTTACGCTATTATTATTCCTGAATAATAAATAATACACTTACTTAAAGCACGAATTCATGAATTAATTAAACTCATCAATTCACTAATTTCTGAGGAATAATTACTTCTAATTTTGTTAGTGCCAGCCTTAATAGAGTACGCATCCTGTAAATTCAGTTGTATATGCGCATAAACGCTCCACGTGAAGACGCCAGTCCTCTCACGTGACTTTAGAGTTCAATTTTTCATTATTTCGGAAACTATCCGCATAAGAAATCTAAGCTTTAGTTAGTGTGCGCTCGGCACGAGTATGTTCTTCGGAAATTCACTTGCATATGAGCGCAAACTGTGAACTGTCCAGTCACTTTATAATGTACACTGGAACCTCTCGTAGCGTACCCTCTCGTAGCGTACATCGGTAAATGGAGGGGCACATCTTATCGCTGTGATTGGATGATTTCATAAGAGAGAGTGAGAGGCACAAAGGTTTCGCGTGCCTGATTGGTTCTTCACTTAGCGTACATGTCCCCGCATTATGTACGCTATGAGAAGTTCCACTGTATCCCGGAATTTCCCATATCAAAAGCCTATAATTTCACTAGTTCACCGAATTAATTGAGATTTTCTCTTTCGATTCTTTCACTCGTTAACGATCATCATCCAAAAACAATAAACCGATGATGAAATGAAAGTCTTGACTTGTTGCTTAAATGGATATCTAAGGTTTATTCTCTCTTACAAGTCTATCTCCTTTTTCGGTCCAGTACACGATACTCTTCCCTCAATTTACCTAACTCCTCGAGATTTTGTAGAAGGGTTCTGCGCAAAGTATTGCTTTACGAAGACGCTCAACCGAGCAAAATCTCAATTTGTTTCAATAATACTATTATGTGCTAATTAAGTGCTAATAAATACCATATCGATAACTTTTACAGGCAACCGAGGGAAAAGCCTTGCTCTTACCTGTAGAGATGGAGATGATACGTGCAACTATTCTCGCGGGTGCTGCACCAGATGGCATTGGTATTTCCGACGCTACAGCAGGAAATCAAGACGGCGGTACCGCTACAAGCGTGCCGGAAGAATTGTTCAGGAAATATACAGAAACTGATTCGCGACCATTGACACCGGCACCCACGCTAGCTAGTGGACCGCTTATTAGTCATCAACATGGACACGAGGATTCACCAGCTATGTGCAATCCTCGAGAAAGAACAACGCTCGTCCTGGATTTGAGGACTAATTCTCAAGAGCAGGTATCATCTACTTACGATTTCGATTGTTTAATGAATACTGAATATTTCTAATTTCAACTGAAGAAAAGAATTTTAAAAAAGTGTTCGTAAAAAAAATCTTTCTCAACGAGGGAGCATAATGCCGATTTACAAAAGCATGCGTCTGTGTAAAATAAACGTCAAAATGAAAACATTTTATAAGAAACTCGTTATTACTCTTTTAAAAAGTTGAAAGACAATTTTGCTGAAATGGTACAATTGGTAACGCACCCGACTAGAATTCTGGGATCCCGGTTCAAAATTAGACTGAAGCGCAATTGTTTTCTGATTAATTTAAAAATAAAACAGTAAAAATGGATGCAAAGTAAAACCTTGTACATTGCTTCTTCATTATTTTTCACTTTTCGCAAATCTAGCCTTATGAGGAAGTATGTAAATCAATTTTGGTGTTCTCACAGGAAGCTTTCTAAAAAATGAAAAATAATGAGAAAGCATATGCAAGGTTCTACTTCGCATCATTCTTATATATAAATTCAGAAAACTGTACATCAGTTTATTTTTAGTTGTAACGAGAATAAATATTTTATGTTGGTCGTTTGCATGTTGATTGAAATAAATGTTTGAGTCGAATGCGATGGATTTATTAGTCGGAACGTTTCCGAGGTGTGAACATTACAAAGAAGGTACGGGGTTGATAATAAGTGAATTTGAACATGAAGTGTACTTAATGAAAGTGGGAGCGCGACTGCAATGCTTCGAGCATCACGTGATTCGATGGGGCCTTAGTAATCAAATGGAATACAATTGGAAAGATAAGATGGACGTCGCGCCCTCATATGATGCGCGACGGATCATCGATCCCTTTTGTCTTTGGTCACCTGAGTAGCTCACGGTAAAGATATAATTCTATCCGAGAGTGTGTGTTATGATTTCAATGCTTTATAATAAATTGATAAGTATAGGGGCCGTTACTCTCCTCCACTTAAAAAACCATGCTCCTGCATTGGAAACAGTTCACAAATGAATTTGAATTATATGAATGTATACAATAATATGAAAAGTAAAGCTGACTGTAATAATTCTATTTTTTATGTCTATGTCATTTGTATAATAGTCCATTTCGGATAGTTCTGAAGTATTGTTAATTTATATTTTCCTTTATTGAATTTGGCTACATACGTTTGGTTGAATATCTTTGGGTGGGTGCCTTGCTTACCCTCTGATTACTAAAGTTTCATCTTTATAATTCTGCATTAGCGTAGTAGATCTGTAACTGACTGCATGGTTTAGTAAATTATGTTAGCAAAGGGGAGACACAGTTATATGGAAAGTTAGTTGGTTGGGTAGACCAAGTTGGTTCTAGATATGATATCTAGAAAACGATGATGTAATAATATCTTTACATAATTTCGCATTTATGTTTTTAGTTTCTATACAATGAAACTTTACTATTATTAGATGATGTCCAAAAATCATGATTTTCCTTTTATTTGACGATTTCCGTTTTTCTTCCGAATTCTTGATCTGATTTCAGAATATTCGAGAGTTGTAGATTATGATACAATCTGAAACATTCGCAAACCTCATTAGTTTCGAGGATATTTGTAGAAAGAACATGTTAATTTTTTTATATCATGGAATTCAGTTTAAGGTTGTTGATCACAATCCCCGCGGGGGTAGAGGCGAGAGGGGAGGCTCCTATGATTTTACATTGCGTGACGTCATCATTACCAACTTCGTAATGTTGTATGTTAGTGATACGAATCACGGCACTACGTGATTATTATAGTCATTCGAACGATTAATTTTCATTATTTATGCAAAATAATCATCTAAGATTGAATTGCCTTCGATAAATTAGAAATTTAATCCTGTTTCAACTCGAGTATATCAGCGTGCGAGACCTGGCAACGCCGCGTCGTAGTTTCGAGTTTTAACGTTTCGAGGTTGGCGATCGTGACGCCTGAAGTTGTATCTCGCAGTCTCGCCGACCGATCGACGCCGGTCGATCTCGCTGTCACGGTGCGAGGTTAGAATGGCGAGCAGTGAGGCTATGACGGAGAATTCGGGTAATAAGTCGAAAAGATTCCACTGGAAAGGACGATACGTCAGTGAGGCTGTGTATAACCAGCGGAAAAGTCAGTCGGATGCAGCGAAAAAAAGAAAGCTCTCGGAAGAGGAGCCAGCCGATCCAGGCGAGCAACCGACGTATGTTGTGGATGGACGTCGGATCATCGATTTGACTCTCCTTGCAAAAAGCCTGGAATGCAGTTTTTGCAAAGAGATACTGTCGCTGAAATACATCGAAGATGAACTTCGACATGGTCTAGCCTCGATTCTCACCATCCGCTGTCACCACTGCCTTCTCCTGAATAAAGTGCCGACTGACAAGAAGAAGCTCAACGAGGATGGGCATGATCACTATTCTGTGAATTTGAAGGCAGCATTCGGTAATTACTCTATTTGTGATTTCTTTTATATATCTACCTAATCATACAATTACAACTTAACTGTAAAATTCTATGCGTTTTAACTGGATCAATTTGTATTTTCAGGCGCATTGCACAGTGGGATCGGCTACACCCATCTCAATAAACTTTTAGCATCGATGAACATCCCGTATTTGCACTCGAGCCAATTCAAGAAATATGAGGATGCAATTGGAAACGTCGTTGAGGCTGTGGCGAGAGAGAGTTGCGAAGAAGCTGTGCAGTTAGAACGCAGATTAACAATCGACAATTTGGATTATCTGCAGGCAATGTTGTAGGTTCAGTTAGGCGCGTGGTCAAGTAAAATATTTTACCTGGTTAATTCCGTTTTACCCAAGGTTATGAATCTTGAAGCTAATAATCAATTTGTATAAAGACAATTTAAGATTCACAACCCTGGATAATTATAAAAATATTTTACTTGCCATAGTGCGAATTATTACAGATGCAACGCCCAAATATCACGGATACAAGTCGAGTTATTTACACAATAATTTTATAGCGGATTTTTTTGCAGATACCACATATTACATTGATTTATTAGTGCGAAATTAGTACAGTAATGCTTCGTTAAAAAAATATATATACAAAAAAATTAATGCGATATCTATAATATTTATTGATTTTCATATTTTGGCCATGAATGGTATATAAACGATTTTCAGACAATAAAAAAAACTAAACATATATATAAACTTTTGTTTTTTTTTCTTTCACTCCAGTCCCATCTATATCCGTTTTTCTGTAGTTGATTATTTGGTTATATTTCTCGAATAGCTGACGAAAAATATTGTTTTTTTCGTTTTTATGATCCATTTCAGACCTGATGACTTGCCAGGGAATTTTCTCGTGCCGACACGCACAGAAGTTCCGGAATCTTGGAGTGACATAGCTGTAGATGAGAAGGACACGGTGCGACTGATGGTTTCGTACGACATGGGTTGGAGCAAGAGTGGAACCGGGCGAAACTACGATAGTTTAAACGGATACGGGGCACTGAGTGGGTCCGAATCAAAACAGATACTTGACTTCGGAACGAGAAATCGCAAGTATCGAGCGTGCGATCGTGGTGTAGCAGTTGAAGATCACGACTGTCGACTGAATTTTGAAGGTAGCGCCAAGGCCATGGAACCGGACCTCGCTGTAGATCTTTGCACACAGAGTGCTATATTGAAAGCTGCCAATACTGAAGTCGGGATTTTGGTCGGCGACGATGATAGCTCGACGATTGCTGCAGTCCGCAAAGCCATTGACCACCCAATTGTCAAGTTTTCTGACAAGAACCACGCGGCGAAAGGAGTGAAGGGCGCGCTGTACGCTATCAAAAAGCAGCACAAGGAACTAACGAATCAAGCGATAGATTATCTCCATCGGTGCTTCACTTATGCTATTGCGGAGAATCAAGGAAACAGCTCAGTGATTGCAGAAGTACTGCAGCAAATTCCTGACCACTGCTTCAATAAGCATGAGAAGTGCGGACAGTGGTGCCGATATGAGAACGATAAAGAGAACTACACGCATGGCTCGATTCCTGGTGGGTTTACCAGCCCGTCGTTGCATCAGTCCTTAGTTAATATTTTTGCTCAATTAGCAAAGAATGTTGACAAATTTGCGCACGGTACATCGAGTCAACGTAACGAAAACCTCAACGCGGTTATGGCCAGCAAAGCTCCAAAATCACGTTGTTATAGTCTCAGCGCTTTTAGTGATTACCGCTTTTCCTTAGCCGTGGCGAGTCAGAATCTCGGAGCGGATTGTATTCAAGCCGTGATGAAGTCGTCGGAGCTCTCTCCCGGCAAGCACACAGCGAGATACACGAAGTTTATGAACACCGTCGCAAATCAACGAAGACGAAAGATCGCGACGACCGCTTTCAAAGCGCAGCGCCATGTTCTCAAGAAGGGTCGTGAATTGCTACGGAAAAAGAAGGAATCGACGGAAGGTATAACATACCAATCAAACGTGGGATTGCTTCAGCACCACGCGACAACAGCTACCGAGGATACGCGCACAGAAACTGTTTCAATCATATTCTTTGACTTAGAAACGTCGAGTCTCATGAAGACAGCGGAAATATTGCAGATAGGTGCTCGGTATCGCGACGAATCATTCGGAGTTTACGTCAATCCTACTAAGCCGATTGCCCCTTCTGCTTCAGCTGTCAACGGGTTGGAAAACGTGGATGGAGAGCTACTCCTCCGCGGCGTAAGGGTCGTGTCATGTACGCTGCGAACTGCTCTCGGAGCATTCCTCGAATTTCTACTCGCGATCGGTAGGCCGTGTATACTTGTAGCACACAACTGTAAGTTCGACAGTGTCCGTCTACTCCGAAATATTGAACTGGCAGGTATGCTCGGAGAATTTGACAGCGTTATTTCGGGATTCGCGGATACTCTACCCGTTTTCAAGAAAATGCTGCAAAGGAATAATAACTGCAGTCAAACGGCTTTGGCTTCAGAGTTACTGCAATTGTCAGACGACGGAGCTCACGACGCGGTGCGTGATGTCGAAGTTCTCCAAATGCTTGTGGCTCATTTACAAGTACCCGACAGCGTTCTGATAGAGAACAAGAAAACAACGTCGGAAATACTAGCGCACGAAGCGAGCGTAAACACTGCACGTGAGGCTGAAAAATCATTGGCACCGTTGGAAGGTGTTATCTCCCGCTATATGATAGGAAAAATCGCGTCAGCTGCCATAACATTCACTATTCTCGTGGATACTTTTTCGGCTGAGAGAGAGACCGGTATTAACGCTTTATTTGGAGAGGAAATAAGCGGAAAACCTCGAGTCACCAATTCGTTGAAGGTCATAAATGCGGTGAAGGATTTTCTTTCCAGTACCGTTTAGTCATGAAAGTCATGAACGAAACCAAAATATTTAACCAAAAATAAAATAACATCACGTACTAAATCCTCGATTGTGAATTCGAAAAGCGGGAAAAAAGGCAAAAAAATCCTCGATTTATAAATTTGTTATATGTATGTTTTTATCATCGGAAGATGTAAAATAGATGTAAAAAGATAATATCTATAAGAAATGTTCTATTATGTTTTATATTCCAGGAGAATAAAAAGTACGTGCCATCTATGCGTGTTTTGTTTGAATTTCGCGCGCTTCGTTCCCGCGGCTCACAGCTGATGCGGCGTTGCCATGTTGTCAGGGAGCTATTTGATTTCGCATCACTTTCTCAACGTTTTACTTTACGTTCTTGATGATTTCTTTCTTATTTCCCTTATAATGATATATCGAACGTATATGATCGTGATCTGCATACTCTGGGCTACATCTAGTGTGTTTTTTATAGGGCTGACACCAATCTGACCATAAATATGGGTCAATGAATACGACCGGTATCGCCTCCCGCCATATAACCCTTGTATCTCTGTGCTAATTCGAGTCAACTTTAGAATTTGATATCTCGGAAATAAAGCTTATCAGCAGTCACGATCTTTTACCAGTCGATGTAGAAACTATTCATCTACGTGCTGTATAAATTTTAAAGAGCTAGCATTGAATTGAGTTTTGTGATCAACAACCTTAATCATGATGTTTGTGAAGTCTAAAGGAACAGGAAAGTAAAATAGAGAACAACTTTTCTTAACTGAAGACATTATTTTTCTAATAATAATAACTTGATTATTAGATGCATACAGGTGCTTATTTAAAAATTCATTCCTTTTCATGAAAAGCAAGGAAATAAAAAATAATTCATTGATTATACACTGTTAAAAAAATCTGTATTAAAATTAATACAAAAGTGTTGGAAGTTTTTTTGCAGATACCGTATATGAAATTTTGTATACATGTGTATATGAAAAATCACAACATTTAGAGGAATATTAAAATTCAACGTTATTAAGATTTAATGTCAATATAACCATATGCATAAACTGTGCATTAAATTTCATAAACATGTATGATGAAATTTCATATGAGCGGTATCTGAAAATTCAAGCACATATGTGTTGGAAATTTAAAGTGGACATAAAAATGTTATGCCCGCAGGGGGGTCAATTTAACATATATTTTATTTATTGGGATCGTTTGCCAATAAAGAGTTGGGCTCAAGTAAATAACGTAAAGTTAAGAAGATTTATTTAAACAAATAACAATATAGTGTATTACAATATCGAGCTCGTCTCGATTCTGTTACTTATGGGCGAGTCTGACCCAAGACCGATTGGTCACTTTGATGTTCGATTGAAGACTAAACTTATTCCCGATTAACTCCCAGCAATTTGCCTAAAATCGGTGCGTATGCATTTATTGCTTCCGCGTACATTGCTTCATCGAACGATACCGACTCCGCGCTGAGTCAAAGCGCGAGCTGTTTCGAAATCGTTCGATTGCCCAATTGCTCCAAAAACGTCTGACGAATAAACGTGGTTTCGTATTTCTAGCTCGCTCCGTGGCGAAGCTTAAGCGGTGCACTGAACATGTTCGGTCAACGACCGAACAATTTCCTTAAATAATTCTGGGCACAACAAAAACAATTTTTTAAAATAGAAATATTATTCGGACATTTTTTTTTCAAACAAATTATGTCATCAGAAATAGTTGGGTATTGGTTTTCGCCACAGAAAATTTTTCGCTTACACTGGGGTTTGAACCTATGACCTACCTACCTAAGTACCTAACAACGCACGCATGCTACCAACTACGCTATCAACGACTTAGTAATTTTTGATATCTAAATGGCATAAGAGTTGAATAACTATTATTCTCTCAAGCATACTTATAATTGACATAACAAAATATTCAATTGATTGCAATCAAAGCGCGAAGTGGGTTGGAAATATTTTCAAGTGCACATAATTTTTGGACAAACGGAATCTTTTTCTCACGAGGAAGCTCAGGTATCCGGATTTTCGAAAAAATTATATCCACAGACCTGTGGATATAATGTGAAGTGCTAGCAACAAACATAAATCAAACATAAATTTGCCGCAATAGCAGCGCCAGATGCCCCAGTGTTTAAAAAAAATCGATTTTGGAAATCTCGAGTAACTTATCAGAAGTCGATGCTAAGTAATAAGTGTTAGCGATCTAGTGCGGGTTTTTTTTTCGTTATTGGAAAATGTGAATTAAATTTCAAATCAGTCACTAAAAATCCAAAAATTTGATGTTGATTTTCATGTACTAATATACTAATATAGTAATGATTGATTTAGTAACCATGTGTTATAATTTTATATCACCGGATTGGTAAAATCTATACACGCATATTAAATTTACTGTGCAACTATATTAATGTTTATTTTCTATACCGAGTTTTGTAAATTACTCACACGTTTGTGTCGCAAAAACACAAACATTTTCCAAAAAGTAGTACACCTATGTGGACAAAACTGCAAATACTTTGACGGGTATTTTTCAACATTAGCAACAGAAATTTTGATACCTTTGATCTTAAATTTAAAGCGATAATTTGTATTAAATTTCAAATCGGGCACTAAAATTCCTAAAATGCATGTTGATTGTCATGTACTGGTTTAGTATTATTATTGATTTAATAAACATGTATTGTAATTTTCTATCACCGGATTATCGAAATTCATTGATCTGTATTAAATTTATTATGCAAATACATTAATTTCGATTTCCTATACCAAGTTTTACAAAATTCATACACGTTTGTATAGGAAAAACTGGAACATTTTTCACAGTGTAGGCAAAGCGTGCATAACACCCCACTCATAAACATTTTATTTCGAAAATTATATTGATCTTCATTTAACACATTGTAACGGTAGTTATCGTCAACATTAAATTTGTTATTCTGAAAATCCAGAATATGAGATTCGAGCAGGGAGGAAATTAATTCAGGATTTAGATAATGTGTAAAAGCGGATATTTATTCATCAGTGAATAATTTTCCTTCTCTTCACCAAATACTTCCATTCTAAAATCATACTCGTGCATGGTCCCGTTGAATTTACCATTTTTGTTATTTTTCACACTCGTACAGAATTGGTTTTCGCTTAATTTGAATGTCCTATCTTAATATCAAGAGATGCGGCAGCGTCTCGAGACAAGTACATTTACACTGCCGCAAATCATTTACTCGAGCCAACTTGTTTTGGCCACTTTTTTTCGAGGTTAATATGTTATATTGATAAAATGATAGTGTTTTCACGTCTTTTTCAGATATAATCAGATACTACAGGCCAAAATAATTCGTTTAAGTCCAAAACGAGCGTTCTACGTTCAGTCGTTTAGGTGATATGGTCATTTATATTTCAAAACTTCTCTGAAATATTACACTTTTTCAGTGGTCGACTCTGTGATTTCGCACACCGACTTTCGCAACCTGCCAATCACTACGTTTCGCAACCTAATAATCACTATAAGAAAATCATGACGTCATCGAGTGATGAGCTAGTTTATGAAATACACGGCGGAGCAATAGTATATGCATTATTTATTTATTTATTTATTTATTTATTTATTTATTTATTTATTTATTTATTTATTCGTTCGTTCGTTCGTTCGTTCGTTCGTTCGTTCGTTCGTTCGTTCGTTCGTTCGTTCGTTCGTTCGTTCGTTCGTTCGTTCGTTCGTTCGTTCGTTCGTTCGTTCGTTCGTTCGTTCGTTCGTTCGTTCGTTCGTTCGTTCGTTCGTTCGTTCGTTCGTTCGTTCGTTCGTTCGTTCGTTCGTTCGTTCGTTCGTTCGTTCGTTCGTTCGTTCGTTCGTTCGTTCGTTCGTTCGTTCGTTCGTTCGTTCGTTCGTTCGTTCGTTCGTTCGTTCGTTCGTTCGTTCGTTCGTTCGTTCGTTCGTTCGTTCGTTCGTTCGTTCGTTCGTTCGTTCGTTCGTTCGTTCGTTCGTACACGGGACGAAACCCATTTTTGAGACAACGAGGACATGCCCTATTGTCTATCAAATAATAATGGACATTTGGTGACAGTAGTATAGCTAAAGACGATATTGTTATAAAATATCTCATTTCAGGACATAAATTATCTTATTTCATTTCACTCATAAATTATCTCCTTTCATTCCACTCTTTTTGGTAATAGTGGGAACGCCTTTAATAAACTTAATAATAAATGAAAATAATGCTGAGCAACACATGCGTAAAACAAAAAATCTATATGAGTAAAAATGTTAGATGGATAAAACCAAAAATCGTGGTGACAACGTAAATTGCAAATATTGACTCCGCAAATAGTGAAAGATATCTTTCGTTTATTAGTCCCACAATTAGTCATATATGGTGATAAAAAATTTGATTGTTTTTGATAATTTTGATAATTTTTTTAAAAACTCGGAGCATTCGAATTATTCATGAAATAGAAATACATTATTTATGGAGAATCAGCATCTGATAATATTTTGAGTATGAAATGAGTGACGAAAAATAAATACGACGACTTTGCAACCAATACAGACGTCACGAAATGAAAAAAATGAAATCAAAATTTAAAAAAAAAGGAACCACAATCGCACATTTTGACTTTTCTCTTTGAGAATTTTTTTCCACATTAAAAATAACATTTAAAAAAAGATCAAGTTTGGGATTTGCGATACACTTAAATTTTTATGTTTTTTTATTTTGATTTCTGAATTTTGAAAAAAAAAAAAATTGACTTCATATTCTTATTTGAGATTAAAATTTCAGCGATGAAAAAAAATTTCGTCGCGATCACCTGAGAAATAATGTTACTGGATTTGGCAGGGGGGTATCTCCTTAACTTATATTTTTTATTCTTTTGGGCATCTGAAAAAGAGTGTGCGGTTGAAGGAAAAAAAATTCTCGTGAAACCCCCATCATGTCAAAAAATATTTAGAGGTCGCTACCTGACTCTGACATGATTTTATTTTAATAACTAATAGCTAATAACGATTGTGAAGTAATATGCTACGATGAAACAATTTAGAAAAAAATTGAATAAAATACTGTTACACGGCGGTAGCAACCTGTAAATATTATTTGACATAATGGGCATTCCACGAGTATTGTGTTTTCGTAATTTCGCACAGTTATTTAGGGTAGCATATAAAAATTGCGAAATACTATAATAAAAAGAAAAAAATTACGAACAATAGAATAAAATTACGTCAGAGTCATGTAGCAACCTCTAAATATTTTTTGACATCATGGAGATTTCACGAGGATTTTTTTTTCTTAATTTCGCACATTTTTTTTAGATGCCCAAAAAAATGAAAAAAATATAAGTTAAATATGGACTACTCTATAGAACAATAAGACAATCACTATTATTTCTGTGGAAATCGTCCATTCATTGGCAAAAAGATGTATACGAGATATACCAATGAATGGACAGTTGTCCATTCACTAGGTTTACGGCATATGAATATCCCAGTGCGTGGACGCGTGATAATAAGTCTTTTCGTCTACCGATCTCGACTTCCGAGACGCGGAAATGATTCTCTGGACTTTATTTTATGTAATCGAATAATTTTCAACAAAGAATTGAATAAAACTCACTCTGAAAATCTTATTCTAAAAACGATGATTTTCTACGTACCTTAGTGTTTGGTACGTTGTTCCGAGATGACTGAGCTCACGCGCACGAATGTGTATCTTTTCTTCAAAATAGTAAACATTGAAAGGTCATCTAATAAGTAGGCGATCTCTCTGAAGGTACAAGGAAACGAAAAATAAACCTGCCGTCGGTACATTACTCACCGCTTTCTTAATAAACGGCGTAATGTGCTAGACCGTCCATTCACTGGTGGGTGTCTCTCCACTGGCATGTTCACCCTATCCCGGCCATAACTCATCATCTGCGATTAACTTCCCATAATACTTCACGTATTGCTGCATGCTACACTAGGACTCGGCGTTAGCGATAATAATAATAATTGTACAACGGACATCAGTATAAGATGTATGTGCCAATATACCCATTTTGTATGTACGGATATTATCAAATAATCTGTGGAAATATTGTTTTATTTTTTTAATATAATAATAACAGCGATCTTTATATCCGTTATGGATATTATTAAATAACTTGTTTGACTTTTGTTTTTTAACTCCCGACTGCCCCTCCGGGGCAAAAAGACGGGAGTTATGCGTTTCACCGCGATCAGCTGATTTCAGCGATTTCGCTGCCTCCGGTGTTCTCGGAAACCGCACAAAATTACTTAACCAAATTTGAAACATCGATTCTATGATCGACGGTCAATGTTCTTTTCAACAAATAACTAGAATAAAGTGTAGTCTCGTAGAGATAAAAACATTTTGAGAAATAGTGGTTTGAACATATCGAAGTCTGCCCGCCATAACTCGTTCGAGCCTCGTCTGCGGCAGTTTGCGGTTCGCATCATAATAATTTACATATTGTACACATAGAGTACAGTGTAGTAGACTACACTGTAGTAGACTACAGTGTAGTACTATGGATAGAGTACAGTGTAGTAGACTACACTGTACTCTATCCATAGTAATAATAATAATAATAATTGTACAATGGATATCTGTACCATCTACGATACTAATTTTATCCTACGGATATTAGTTATGCTAATAAGTACTCTACTGTGATTAAATCGACAGCTAAAAGTTTAGTGAGTTTATAACCCTAAAACTTCAAATGTGAAAATTAGGATCTCTACACAAAGTCGTAAATGGAAATTGAAGGTTTCCAGAGTATGTGTGATGAACTATTCACTATGTTATTATCATTATGTTATCAGATACAAATCTCATCTCCTTCTATGACAATTTGTTATTCATCTCCAGGTGGTCCAGGTATTGTAAGTATTCTTAAAATAAAAATATTATGCGCACAAAAACAGAGTCCCGTTTCTGGATTTCGCAGGATCGACGAGAGAAAACTTTAAAAAGCATGAAATAAAAATAAATTTAGAAATTTAAAAAACTCCCGAATGCTTAAAAAAATTAATAATAAAAGTTAATTTATAAAACTCGCGAAAGACAAAAAAACTATTATATCAAATAGTAAATTTAAAAAGAATGAACTAATTTTCCATATCATTTTAATTATTAAAAAATTTGAATTAGAACGATTCATTTCCTACCATCACTACAGTCAGGAGACGTGTCCTAAACATCGTAATCATTTGTTATATATGTATCTAAAGACACGTTCAAGCCTGGACTATAATTAAAATGAAAACATTATATATTATATGCAATGTGGACATTTGCTAACGCGGTAAAACGTCTCCCGACTGTAGTGATGGTAGGAAATGAATCGTTCTAATTCAAATTTTTTAATAATTAAAATGATATGGAAATTTTTTCATTATTTTTAAATTTACTTTTTATTATAATAGTTTTTTTGTCTGTCGCGAGTTTTATAAATTAACTTTTTTTATTAATTTTTTTTAAGCAGTCGGGAGTTTTTAAGATTTCTAAATTTATTTTATTTTTATTTTTATGAGAGTTTCAAAGACATATAAAAAATGAAAACGCTCATAAAAAATTGGGAAAAAATAGTACCACTTCAGGAAAAAAATTGGCAGTAAGACAATTCGGAGTTTAACATTGTTTTAAATAAATTGACATAAAAGTATACCTCAAAATGAAAAACTTTTATACATGTTTTTTTACGATCCGACTTATATTCAAGAGGATACGTGCATTCGAAAGTCTTTAAACGCATTTTTTAAGCAATTTTTAGAAATTTACAAGTGCGCGAAATATGCAATAAAGATTTCGAAAAAAATGGAGCAAGCTCCATTCATTGTGGTGAATAATTTTTTTAAATAATCAACTATATCGACAATGTTCATGGTAAAAGGTGGTCCGATCGGTGGATCCCCATATATATTGAGCAATAATCACGCATCATTAATCGAGTCAATACAAAAATTCAGGGATTTCGCAAATTGAGCTTTCTTGTCTGGTGAAAACATGTACAGTTACGTTAACACCAACAATGGAATTAACATCAGTTATTTACACCGAATTCTCACAGGCACTAGCCTTGAATATTACAGATATTATTGAAAGATCTATTAAAATTATGGAGAGTATAAATTTCACAGAAGTTCTGGATGAGATGGAGGAGCTCGCAGAATTACTGAATTCGAACTCAGTACACGACGATTTGGCAAAAAATGACATTGCCCCGAAAGCTGTAAACGCAAAGGCTAAAGAGATAACAAAAACGTACTACATCAGAGATAGGCTGTCGAAGATAGAAACGATATTAAAATTGACTGAAATTTATTTGAAAGCTATTGGAATGTTCCTAGCACTCCCGTAGAAAACCTCAATGTTCGTAAAAGTATCTAGGTTGTGTAAAATTGCATTATGTATTGTAACGTAGGATAGCAAGGAAACACCGAAATGGTGCAGGTGGCGCCATCTCGCGGTGATCGAGAGGTTCTCGCTACCCAATGATCTATAGTTCGATAGCAAGCTATAGGGTAAGCGAGCACCCCACAAGGTCACATAAAAACGTAATGGGCTAAAGGAAAAGTGGGCTACAGGACCACAAGGGTAGGAAATAAGGGTAGGGGTGCGACCGAGGTGGATAGAGGGTAGATTAGTATAAAATAGGGGTGGAAATAGCCACCAGGATCAGTTACGATCTACCACCGAACGACACAACACCAGGATTCAAACTACACTAAAAGCAGCCACGTGATTGGACGATGACCCTCGAGATACAACAACATTAACGGAATTTAATAATTGACACTTATTATTAAAAGCCCCTGGGGCAACGAACAGCAAAGATTTGCCACTTCACCGGACTCAGAAATTATTCTAAGTCCAGCCAGGGGACCTCGCGATTAACACTGAGTATCTCGAAAGATCGCAGAAACAGCATGAAAATCACGTTGACCACTGTAACACTAATAATTTCACAAAAGACGTACACGAAATACGAAGATAGAAAAAGATTCACCGTCGATCTTGCGGGAGGCGAGAGACGCCAAATTCAAACACTCTTTGCCAATCACCAGCAGACTCACTGATATTGGTGGATGTGGGAAGATCCAAGAGAATTCCAGACATTTTCTGAGTCCTTTCGTTGAATTAATCACTTTTCGGCTACCGAGATATCAGAACCTCTGATATTCGGCGAAATTATAGCAGTAGAGGTAGACAATGATCGCGAGACAGAAGGGCGTGGTCTAGTGGCACCAGGCGCCAGAGGGGGCGTCGCCTACTGGGCCCGTATGGGGCGTGGTGGTGGTGGTATCCCCGCCCCCTTCCTCCATAGAGTGTCTTTTTCCCTCCCTTGAGTGCCCTCCCTCCCAGAAAATCCCTCTAATTACCCCTCCCTCTTCCCACCCCTTGCCCCTCCCCCTGAGAGAACGACTGTAATTCGTCTCTATACTTGTCCACAACCCTGTACTTGTGTCGTGGTAACTCACCCCTCTCCTCCTTCCTCTTGTTTCCGCCCACGCTGTGGACCAAGATCGCGAAAGCACCACGTGGCCCGTGCATTCAGCTGGGGACCGAAAATTGATAGTGGCGCCACAGGTGAGCGTCGCCGTAAGTCCCGAGCGGTGGCCCGAGATCGCGAGAGACGACGTGCTCCCGGCGCGCCGCCGTCGGTCCGACTGAGAGTCGGCGGTGACTCCGCCGGTGAGTGTCGCCTGAAGTCCAAGCGGTGGCCCGGACGGCGAGAGACGGCGTGCTCTCGGCGCGCCGCCGGTGAATGTCGGCGGAAGTCCCAGCCGGTGGCCCGAGATCGCTAGAGACGGCGTGCTCTCGGCGCTCCGCCGTGGGTCCGACTGAGAGTCGATGGTGCCGCCGCCGGTGAGTGTCGCCGAAAGTCCCAAGCGGTGGACCAAGATCGCGAGAGTTGGTGTGCGCTCAGCGCTCCGTCGCGTGTCCGACTGAGAGGCGACGGTGGCGCCACCGGTGGGCGTTGTTGCAAGTCACGACTGATGGCCAAGGATCGCGAGAGAGAGAGAGAGAGAGAGAGAGAGAGACCCGTGTGCTCCGTAGTATCCGACTGACTATCTACCGTGGCGACGTGCGTGAGAGATATATCAAATAGCGCCCGCGGCCCAAGACCGCGAGAACCCCCAACCGCCGTGACCCCCTCCCACAGCGCTCCCACCTTCACCCACCAGCGCGAGATGATCGGCGCGTCCGTATACTCGTTCTTCTTGGGCTTTTTTCATGCTTATTCTACTGTCTATGAGAAATGGATTTTTTAAAATAAATTAACACTTACATATTTATAAATTGGTTTATTTAATTATTGTTTATATTTACAAAATTTTATATATATTGTCACGCCCCTGTTGGTCAGTAAGAGAAGAGGGACATGAACCAAGTTAGAATCCACTGTGTGGTAATAAATGCTTTTAATACTATTATAGGCCTTCATAGGCCAACTCTCTGATGGTACAATAGTTATTCTACAAGTGAACAGGGCACCCCTAAAGCTCACATCATAATAGTCCTCACAGGGACTCCATAAAACCCAAAGAATGATCAGATAAAAGAAAAGGGTTGTGCTAGAACTTAAAAATCGGATTTAAATTAGAGAAGTGCCACGCAGGCTCTAAAGTCTAGTGGCGCAAAGACCGTTAGCTACGCAGGGATTATAAAGTGTGCCAGCGAGGCCCAAAAAGAGGCTACGCAGGGCTCCAAAGTCTACCAGGGAAACCAATAGGGGAGGGGTGTCGCAGGGGATTCCTGGCTCTAAGTCATTGTCAGTAAATGATTGCAATACATGTCCAAAGTCTAAAGTAAAGTAAAACGAATGTGAAATCTACTCTACGCAGTGAGCCCAACTTCCCTCTTTACACATGGATCGAATGGGATCGCCAAGCTCAGCTGCGCAGGCAGCCCAATGTCTAGGTGAAATAAAAGAAAAGCAACCACTAAAGCCAGGACTCGCAGAGAGGCGATTTCACACCCAAATCCCTAGCCTTGTTGGCCCTTAACAATAATCAGGGCCCACCTTAGTGATAGACCTCTTTTTGGTACTCCCGGCCTACGTAGAGATGCTAATTCTCTTTACTACGAAGGCTGCGGCGCAGTCCAAGGATCCCTATATCACCTTGGGATGGATCTATCCTTTTGCCTACAAAGAATTATTTAACGGATAATTATTTAGGTAATATTCACTGAGATTACATTCATACAACCCAAAAAAAAATAAAGGTATTAGAGGACTACACACAACCAGGGCCTATCTGTCATTTACTATTTAACACTCTATCTCGTAATATTCTATGGGCGCCAGCTACGTGACGTGTAGCAACGCTAGTTAATTCCTATCAAAACAAACTCAAATACATCTCTATTCCCTCAATTTAGCTCAGAAGGAGACATGAACCCCCCCCTCGAGGGGGAAGGAGATGGAAGACCTCTCTTTTCTATTCTCAAGGAGTGAATTTTCCCGAACACGATGGCTCTTATATTATTACCTCGGCACTATGTTATTCCTTACTTGTGAAGGGGAATCTTGGGGACTACATACGCTTCAAGGGCACTCTTAACGCAAGAAAATCACCACCGCTCACCTGTTGCACCCGACCATAACATGTGGTCGTGGATTTTTCCAGTCGCTTTCCTCCTAAATGATGTCTAAGGGGGAATATTGGGCACTAGCTAATTAGGATAGTAGTCACGGTACTCACTCGAACAATTTCCGATTATTTTCCGCTGAGAACAATCCTCTCAGTGGCTTGCTGGGTTAATAAATCGCAATTTCGCTCGCTGTTTTTCGCCTATTCTCTCTCGCTGGCTGGCTCGAAGTGTCCAGAAAAATGGCTGCCGCGTCTTCCTCAACCGGCTTTCTAAGGAGCCTCCTGATTGGAGGGCTCGGTCCTCGTGGATTGGTTCGGAGCATACGGGGAGAGCGTTACATGCTTCGGCATTGGCTGGTGGTTCGAGCGTAGTAGTCACGGGCGTCCATGGATGGCGTACGTGGTCCCGACTGCCGAACAGGTGAGCGCAGCCCTCAACGCTCGTGTGGATGACAGAAGTCCACCTCGATGCACTAGAAGGCGAGTCCCGGCCTACTCCAGGTCGGAGATCATCTCGGGGCTTCACCAGGTGTTGGAATTAGTGTTTGAGTGTAACAGTGTCCACCAATATTCTCCCACGGCAAATTCCGGAGCATTAACCCCCCGGATAGAGGTTATGTAGGGTTACACGGATATCCCCATGGCCCATCTCCGGGTAATGATTATCGAGGTCCCTTGACCGCTGGTGTTCAGCCCGAAATTCCGCTCCACTCCCACTCGTCGCACCAGCCTCCGCTTTGGCAATCCTCAAGCCACTATGCAAGCCTCACATGTCCTCCTTCGTTGGGCCTGTTCCATGGCACGCTCCGAGCCAGCCCAGGACAGCGAGGAAAGATTATCTAATAGGCTATCGCAGGTATAGTAACAATCTTTTCAATTATGTACAACATGAAATACATGATCATAACTAATATTACTTGTCGTTTTAGTTTTAGGTGAACGGTGGCCTTCGAGCCAGCCTCGCCAGCCAGTTGTTTTGTTACAATATATACACACACGTACACCCGCAGGCCAAGCCAAATTACTAAAACTAATAATACTATTCTTAAGAGAATTTGATTATAAACATCGCATGTTATTAGCATTACCCGGGTTTAACTTCTTCATTTGGCTGCAGTCAATGCCTTCTTGTTAATTTCCAACATTTTCTTTACTTCGTTTGTGATATATGGAATACAAAATACCTTCAGTTCTAAGAACACTACATCGAATACGTGGCCGTAGAAAGAGGGATCCATTCTGTGTTGAACAGCGTCATGCAAAGACTTTGCGTTTAGTGTAAAAAGTTCTTTAACTCGAGCTTCATTTACGTTTTCTGATGATTCATTAGCTGGAATGTGAAGAATCAATTCTGCACACAAAGTATCAATACAGGTCTTGACCCTGGAGGCAAATCGTTGAAGTCATCTGAAGCGCTCCTCAACGCAGACCGTCACGTTGCATAGTCCGTCAAATGAAGTTTTTTGCATAACAACTGCTGGTGAATAATGACTCTTTTTTTTCTTCGGTTCTGGAGGGTCTAGCTGAGATTCCTCGTTATTGTCATTAGCTTCCTCGGTGATGGACTCTTCAGGTTGACGGTCGAACACAACAGCCTTTGACCCAAACGCTGTTGTAAAGCAAACCTCGAAGTCCTCGATTTTGAGTGGCGGAGAGTTGGTACGATCGCTCTTCCAACCGTAACTTTTGCAACTCGTGAAATGAGTACTTATATCTTCATAGCAGTCTTGTAGTTTACTCCACGCCGAAGATTCAAACACTATCCCTCCTGACGAGCTATTATTTTCTAATTTCACAATAGGTACAATTTCTCCATTTGCACGTGGTTGAAGACCAACACTTATTTTGTTGGTCTCCGAAGCGTTGAGATTATATGTCGCCCCCAGAAGTAGTGGTGATTCTAATTTTTTCTTCTCTTCAGTTGATAGAATACGGTACATGGTGTTCACACTTAAATCTGAAGTACTCATGTCGAAAATATACTTCAACTACAATAGAGCGTGTACACGTATGCGAGAGATCACTACAGCACGATTTATCGATGCGTAGTTTAACTATATATATACGCTTGATGGAACCACTCACTGGTCTTTCTGGTGGTCACTCCGTCATCAGTCTTTTTTATATATGCCACGTACGAACCCTCTCCACCATATGATACAAAATAGTTTATGGTGGGGGAGAAACGCTTTACGCTTTCATCGATGCATTGTTGTGGTATTATATTTTCAGACATGCTACAGCAAACGGTTATCTTGCTAGGTTCCGAGAAAAGTTGAGTGCGCTCTCCCCACCACTAATGTATTTTTATGGCCCATAAATTGTGTCACGATAGCCTAAAGGTATCTAGGGTGGGGTGAGGGTGGGTTTTAAAATTTTCTCAAAAGGAAAATTTTATCTTTTCCTACCTAAAAGCTTGATTTGGACCACTCAACTGTATGACGTGAGATCAGAGATCGGCAAAAACAAAAATTTTTAGTATTTATTTTCTGTTTTTCAAAAAATTGCAATTAAAAATCAATTAAAATATAAATTTTTCTAAAATTGTGAGACGATATCAAAGTGCCACGACCACCAAAAGTGAGAAGTGCATCGAGAAAACCGCCAAACGCGGCCTCCAGGAACATCCAGCAACATGAAACCGCCACACGCGGTCTCCGGGAACTTCCAGCGACATAAAACCGCCACACGCGGCCTCCAGGAACTTCAAATGTACCGCCGCGACGACGCCGACATCTACCAGGAACCAAATGGACAAATAAAGCGACCGACATTACCGGCCGTCTTAGGAGGGAGTCCAGGGAGATGCCGTCCAGCACCGGCGCTACACGACAACAAGAGTGGGGCGAGATGACCCCACCAACGACCAACATTGCATCAGCCCGGATTTCGGGTATAAAAGGGGCTGCGGAGCAGCCAAAATGACCATTCGTCGGCTCCCTTACGGAGCACACAGCCCTAGCGAAAGCTCTGATGGTCTGCTGCCTTAAAATAGATTTTTATTAGTCTCTGACTACGAAACTCTGCTGAAATTCCTAAAGATTTCCTTACTCCAGCATCGGGCAACTGCTAGTGGAGACGCTAGCGACCGCTCCTGTCTGGTCACCAATACCTCATCATAAATTAGTTTTCTCCTTATTAAAAATAGAATCATTTTCCTTTTCCGAACGCCAGCATCGGGCAACTACTAGTGGAGACGCTAGCGACCGCTCCTGTCTGGGTTACCTTTTCCTTTAAAAATACTGGTTAACAAACCATTTGGTCCATACCATATTTGATATTTAACTATTGTAATAAACAAAAGCAGCAGATCTTCAATGAGCTCTTAGCATTAAAATCTTCCTTTGCTCATGTCCAGCGGGACAAATAAGAATAAAATAAAAGATAAGACGGTTGTATTTTGCAAATAATTTTGGTTTATTGAATAAAGTAAGAATTTTCTATTTTTATAATAATTTTCTTCTGATCCACCTGTCCCAAGAACTCACGACGTTTCACACACACGGCGTATCCGACCGATTTGGCGGGACGCAAAAAGTGTGAACGTTACAATTGATTATTTTTGTAATCATCGTTATTGATTACCCAAATATTTAAAAATCAAGACAATAATACTATTAACTATTTTAATATTGAATAATTAAAACTAAAAAAGTTATTAATTACTTGAATATTCAATAGTCTATCGCTTAAATATTTTTAATTGACTCGATATTTAGTTATTATCAACCAGTATTTTATTAATTATTTAAATATTTAATAATTAACCACAGAAATGTTACTAATTAAACAAATATTTATCAATTAACAATTTCAATGTTATTAATTATTTGGTAGTGTAATAATCAATCACAAAAGTATAATTAATTCGAAGATATTGTTACAAAGTAGTTAGAAAATGATGGATAGTTTCAAATGAGTTAAACAAAGTTGGTAGAGTTTAAATATTGAGTTTATTGGAAAAGAAATGTCATTGAACAAAACTTTAGGTAACTGAACCACGATTAATCAGTATCTGATTTTTAAGTTGCCCTGGTATTACACTTCATGATGACTCTAATTTCAAAATTTGTGTCAGAGAGCCTGTTAAACTTAGCTAAATTAAACATGGTTGCATAGCTAAACAACCTCTCAACTGCAGCTGATGAAGCTAAGGGGGTATTAAATTTAAAAAATAAATGTTTGATTATAGGATGAGCATTTAACAACTGAAAGTCGGTCCTTCTACTCTGGCTGAATTCATGATAGAGTACTTCTTAATCCCAAGTCTGAAATGTTGTTTCAGCATTCGCTGTATTATCAGGATGTACGGTAAACAAGAAAAAACCATCCCCAATTTGTTCGCTAGCTTGTTCCTCCTGTCTTTGATTGTCTGTCTTAGAAATTGCTGTTATGGCATCTTTCAAAGCTTCCTTAACGTTTTTTTTGGCATCATCAGGTAAGCATTTCAGCCATTCTAATTTAAAATAAGGATGTGTAGCCGCAGCAATTGCAGCGAAAAATATTTTTGAAACGAGTTTCTAGGGCTGTGATCAATCCACTGACAAGGTTTCCACAATATTGAAAAGTTAATTTTTGAAATTCAATTAGTCTGTTTCTCGTCGAAATTAATGTTGGAAGTAGATATCCATATGATGCTACTTGATCGCCTTGAAGAATATCAAGAGCCTGAGCAATAGGACGATGACAATGAAGAAACTCCTCCATAAACCTGTAAATTTTCAGAGTTAAAAGCCAACTGATTTGTTTACGTTTGAGACACATGATAAAATTACACTAAACCAACACATTATGACATTTTTTGAAAATGTACAATTTTCTCAGAGAACAGTCGAAAAAGGATGCAAAGTAGAACCTTGCACATTGCTTCCTCATTATTTTTCGCGTTTTACAAAGCTACCTCTATGAGAAAGTATGTTATTCAATTTTTGGCTTCCTCATAGAGGAAGCTTTGTAAAACGCGAAAAATAATGAGGAAGCAATGTGCAAGGTTCTACTTTGCATCCTTGTTTTAATTAGATAAATATACATGTTGTGGATTCGCTCTTTCTATTTCGTTATTACGTTATTTCGTGATTATTAGAGCGTTTCCGAAAGTGAATGTGATAATGTATATTTAAATATGACGACGACGACGACGACGACGACGAGGACGACGACAACAACGACGACGACGACGACGAGGACGACGACATCAAAGGCGGATCTGCCTTTTCTACAATATCTGCTTTTCTCCATTTCTCGACGATTATTATTTTTAATTCTTTTTATTTTATCTTACTTTCTTAACTTTCGCGGAACTTATGAGCGAAATTCTACATTTATTAAAAAATTCAAAAAGCCGTAAAACCCCAACCACTTTACCGATCATCACCAAATTGCGTACACAGCGGGGCTGTATGTTATTTTCCGACTGTACAACATTTCGGTTCATTTCTCAAGATTCGACGTAATTTAGAGCAAAATGTATTTTTTTCGAAAAATTCAAAATTCTATAAAATCGGAACCGCTTTACCAATTTCGCTGAAATTCAATACCAAACGTCATTTAACGTGTCTTCATTTATAAAGAACTATTTAGCTAAATTGGCGAACTTTTACGAAAGTTAGAGCGATCACGACATTTTTTGAAAAAATTAAAAATTGCATAAAATCTGTTTACATTGATACATTTAATTAAAAATCACGTCAATAACAGAGGAGTCAATACTCTACCTGCGTGCAAAATTTTAGCTAGATCCATCGTGCCGTTCGTGAGTTATGGGCAATTGAATTTTCAGTGTCTGGATACATACACACACACACACACACACACACACACACACACACACACACACACACATACACACATACAGACATATTTTCTAGACCACTTTTCTCGAATTTTTAGGTGATTCTAAGCATACTGACATGAAAATCTCGAAAAAAAAATTTTTCACGAAAACAAAGCTTCCTCTATGAGGAAGCAAAAATTATTACCTAAAATCATCTCTGTCTAAAGCTTTAGTTAAACCTAACGCGTCAATATTAGATAGAATCTTCTCCTGCAACCCGAAATTCTGCATCAATGAATCATAATAAGAATTCCATCGGGTTACCACAGGTCTTTTTAAACTTTGACCGAGTAGAGCTATTAAATTTTCTTTTTTTGTTGATGATTGTAACATCTTCCATAAAGAACTACAGCCGTCAAGCATACTTGTGTAACTCGATTGCAACGATTCTGATGCATTAATGATTTTCATAGTATCTGTTGTAGCAACAAGATTTAATGTGTGACTAGCGCAGAGTATATGATGTGCAAGTGTTTCTACTGGGCAATCAGCAGGTCTAATTTGAAAATCTTCAGCCTCTACACAATCAGCTTCTTCAGTTTCACGTTGTGGGACTTAAAAATCACTGACTTCTTCTGTAAATATCACAACTGAATAAATATTAGAAAAAACTGCAATTTTTAAACACAAGATCAAATATGATGATCCAAGAACTCAGTCATTTTCAGTTTGAAATATTATTCATGATAATACGTAGATCATTTTACCAATTACAAACATTTATGTATCAGTAGAGCAAAAATTACGCATCTTACAGTCGATTTAATGAAATTTTACTATTGCATTCGTTTTTACGATTCATAGCATTTTTCTGAAATCTACTTCCATTTCGGCTGCCTAATGGCCTTTTTTTGTAATGGTAACGATTTGTATTTTTTTAAACTTTTACAGTTATTTGCAGGCAGTAAAATTTAAAAAAAAATCCGAGCAGACCAGTGTTTTGGAAAATTCTTAGACTCGCGATAGAAGTCTGCATTTTTTATTTATCACGAGCAAAAAAAAACTTAACTTCATTTAACGAACTTAAAATAAATACGATTACATCATAGGATAATATAGTGCTGACTTTTTTTATTTATTGCTATTATATAATTATAATAAAAAAATTATTCATCGCGATAATCACATATTTTATGGTAGAAATTATCAAGATTGAAGAAAATTTTGAAATTTTATAAATATAACGCCTCGCAAAAACAAATTTTTTTTTTTTTTTAACTTTATTGCTGTTTTGAAAGCTTTTGATTATTTTTATTTGAGTATAAATTATGCAAAAAACTAATGTTAATTTACAAATGAATTATGTGTGTTTGTGATTTGTATTAAGTGTGTTTTCATTGAAGTTTTCACTGCCAGATAGAAATGAATTAAAAAGTTTAAAAATGGAAGTCGTTAAAAAAAATTTTAATTATTACTTCAAAACAGCTCAATATTCAAAGCTTAAAATTGTAATGTTTTTTTCTTCAATATGAATACTTTCACAAAATTTAAAAACAATTGACGAGGTAAAACTTTAAAAAAAATTTTAATAAAATGAGCAAAATGTATGCAATTTTTAATATTACCGAGAAGTAGTGACTCGTTGCTAACTCCAAGTTCTTGAAACGCTTTGATGTAATTCGATCCATTATCTGTTACGGTGGCGGTAATCTTATTCTTATCAATGCCGAACGATTTATGAATACTATCAATGGTTTGAGCGATTCGATCATAAGAGTGTGCCTTTCAAACGTCGACACGCTATTGCGTAAGATTTACGTTCAAATGTGTTTTGGTCGATCTAAAAATTAAAGAAATAACAAGAATAAGTTGTACATTCCAAAAATACACGGTTCACAGACTTTATTTTTAACAAAGTGAAGTTGCACTCAACGATCAGACATAGAAAACAATATTGTTTGATTGAACTTTTCAAAAATCGTCTATGTTGAATAATTAAAAAAGGGAAAAGCACAAAATCGTTATTGAGTGTCTGTTTCTTTATAGTGTACGTAAACTTTCATTTTATATCAGTGAAGTGTTAAGTCTTTCTAAATTAATCTGTGTTAAACTAAACTCACATTTGGATGACAGGGAATATCTTATACTTTAGAACCCAGAGAGTTTTACGATATGCAAAAAACATGTTTTGAAATAATTCAATAAAAAATGTAGCCAGCTAAATTTGGAGACAAGAAAATATATTACCCAGTGAACGGTCATGCCGATAAAACGACGACTCTTAGAGGACCACGTATCAGCTGTGGTACAAACGTATTGTGCACCTTTAATCATACTTTTTAAAGACAATACATTACGTTTAAATGTATCTTCAATTTTCCGCCCTACAGTCCTAGCTGATAAATGTCGAAGTGGAGTACCGCCATTTTTTATTTGCATGTCTGTAAGGTGTAACAATATTTAAAAAAACAAAAATTTTGAAAATATTTAAAACTATCAATAGTATTATTCCAAAAATGTTCAGCTGTACTGAAAATTATTTTTCCTCAGGGATTGATACAAAATTATTTATAAGTGTAATTACCATCGAAAATTTTCCTGAATGATGATGCTTCCACAGTGTTAAACGGAGACAAAGTTTCTAATATGTAATTAATGACATTTACTTCAAAAGTAGTCTGGGAAAATTTGCATGTAGCTTTAACTTTTTCTTTTTCATTACTTGTTTTCTGTTTTTTCTTTTCTATAACGTATTTATCATATTCTTTCTTCTTATTACCATGGACAGTCTGAAATATTTTGAAAAAACATTTTTTTTAGAGTCATGAAGTATTTTTGTGATAAGTTAATAATTTTGTAAGAAATTATTTGAGTGAATGTACCTGTCATCATAGATTATGCAGTATTTCATAAACAATGGTGAATAAAATTTTAGAATTGAAGGCAAATAAAATTAGTAACTTGAAACTTCAAAATTTTAATAATACAATAATTAGACATGTCCAGTAATGATTTAATTTGGAATAATTCGTTAAAATTGACAGATTATTGTCAGGCGAAATTATTGTTGTGCGTTGATAAGTGATAACTGTAGTGAAAAATTTTATTTTATTTTTTTAGTAATTTTTTTTACATAGTTATGATATGTACAAATTTAGGAATATAAAAGAGAGCGCTGTTAAGATTGAATTTTGTCTATAGATATTTTTATCAAATATTTTTATTATTTAAACAAAATTTCTTTAACTTTTATTAAATTAGAAAACATGATAGTCAATAGAAAAAAAAATAAATAAATGAGATCAACACTGAGTCAATGGGCTCTATTATTTAATTTCAATTTATTTTTTGAACAACTTTTGAAAGCAAATTAATATTAAAAATGTTTACTCTTGAATGCATATTTTTTTATTTAACCATGGCATAGATCCAGCGAAAAATTGAGTTAAAAAATATAATATATACACAAATTTTGCATTAGTTTAACTTTATATGGGATATATAATTGGAAGGAGCTTTTGATGAACCTCTGATACTGTGGACCTTATTATGTTCTTTTTTACAGATTTGACAAATGCCAATAATGGTATCAGACATGGAAGAATTATCTAAATCTGGCACAAAAAAGTGCCATCGAGATATGGACGTCTATTACACTCCGATATTAATTGATCCTTTATCTCTTGAACATTTTGAACACGTCCTAATTGTCCTAAATCAGTTACAGATTCCGTTTCAGTAATTTCTTCATCACTTATATAAACAGCATCTTGGCTTGATGAAATAAAGTTGTCATTAGACATCCTAGTACTGAATCCTATAAAATATAAATACTCAAATAAAGAGTAATCATTGCCTGATTAAGATTTTTGAATCCTAACAACGAGTCAGAAAATATAAAAAAGTTTATTAAATTTGATGCTATTTAAGATCTCTTAGTTAATCTAACTCGAAGATAAATATAAAACTGAAAGACGAATGATGAAATAGCAACAAAATCATAGATTGAGAATTTTGATAGCATTGCGAACTTGTACATGTTTAGGTTATGAATAATGGTACGGTACATTACTTTAAAACTGGAGAATTGACCCAAAAAAATTAAATAAATTGTCTTTTACTGCAAATAGTCTAAGATTATTAAAAAGCTTTCTAGGAAGTATATCAATATATTACATACCTGCTTCACTCGATAACAATTCACGTTCTTAACTGTACAAAATTGTGGTAAAGTGGCATCTAGTCTTAGAACTCTGTGGTGAGTTCAGATCCCCCACACCTGCGCCCGGAGCGCCCCAACGTTTTTTTACCCGGGAAAATTCAAATTTAAATTCTAAATTTAACCATACTAAACCGGAAAAATACATTGAACTATTTCAATCAGGATATTAATTATCAAAAAAATATCAAGCAGTATTTTTTTTTCTTGGTGTAATCAATGGATCAATCAAAACAATATTAATATTTTTTTTTTGTCACGCTTTTCTTCTCCATCTTACTGTATACTTTTTTGATGATCAATATCCTGATTGAAACAGTTGAGTGTATTTTTCTGGTTGATAATTGTTAAATTTAGAATTTTTATTCGAATTTTCCCGAGTAAAAAAAACATTGGGGCTCCCCGGGGCGGGGGGGGGGGGGGGTGTCCAAACTCACCACTAATATTTTAACTTATTTTAATTTATTAATAACTTTAAAAAAAAATTTCATAAAATTGTGCACATTTATTTAAAAATTCAAACTGAAAATAAGCAAGCAATATTTTATCATTTCATTCAAATTCGATTTTTATTGTATTTTTTTTGTAAAATTTTATAAGACTTAATGAAATTTTGTAAAGATTCAATAAATTTGATATTTTTCATACTTGGTTAAAGTTTTTCAGACGCAACATTTTTTCCCATAAATTTAATAACATTTCCTTCCAGAACCTCACACTTTCACAAATGAGTTACATGAAATAAATAATCAATTAAAGAATTTACGTTAAACATTGAGTTCTGATTTTATATCCGAAGTATGTTTAAAATTATTCTTTCCGTTATTGAATATTCAAACAATTAGTCAAAATTGTTCCAGTAATTACTTTATTATGATAGGAATAATAATAGTTTCTGGTAAAAACTTCTTCATAAATGATTAAAAAGTTAGTATTTTTTTTTATTTTTGGTATCCGAATACCTAAAAATAGTTTTGTGGCCAATTACTAAATATTAGAAAAAATAATATTTTATTTTATTTTAGTATTAAATATTCAGATAATTAGTAATGAATTTAGAAATAATTTATAAGTACTGAAATAACACACAATATTTTTCGGACTAAATAGAAATTATTTGGATAATAAATAATTTTTTTTAAATTTTGATAATAATAAATATAATTAGTAGCGGTTAAAAAATAATAATATTAATTTTCAAAAAAATTGAAAATATTTGATTGACTAATGACAGTGATTCTAATAGTTGAAAATATTAAATACAAAAACTACTAATTTTTAAAATAATCACTAATAAATAGAGGCATCGCTGGCAAAAATATCGTTATTGCCGATCTCTGATTGTGTGCCAACGACTCCATTATTACTTCCGATATTAGAGAGCGACAAATCTTTTCAAATGGGCGAGTACACACAGCGCGAGTATGTCGAAATGTTTTTGGCGTTGGGTGCCTGTAACGGTCAACTAGGCCCAGCATCACGACTATACGCCGAGCGGTTCCCGAGGGCACGTCACCCGGTACCAAACGTCTTTCGGAATTTGCTGGATAGGTGCTTGCACACCGATGCCCTCCTGCCAAGGCCACACGTCAACGGCGGAATACAACATGTAAACCCTCGCGTAGTGGAGAATATTCTTGCCACCGTGCATAGACAACGGACTCGCAGTACCCGAAGCGTTGGTCGTCAGCTAGCTATCAATCACATGATGGTACATCGGGTACTTAAACAGGATGAACAACATCCGTACCACTATACTCCAGTCCAGAATCTCCACGTCGGTGACCCGCAACTGCGGATTATGTACTGCCGTCGTCTTCTCCGAGCTGCACGGAGAGATCCCGATTTTGTGCGGACAGTGCTGTGGACAGATGAGTCCATTTTTACAAGGGATGGTTTCTACAATCAGCACAATGACCACTATTGGGCCCGCCAGAATCCTCACGTGATGCGAGTTCGAGGTTACCAATAGCGATTTTCCGTCAACGTATGGGTTGGTCTCGTTGGAAATCGACTGGTACATAAGATAGCAATAGCCGACAATGACTATTTACTGCTTTCCTGATGGGGCGATTTTTTTATTAGTTGCTCGTTATTCACGAACTACAGATCTGTTTAGTTTGAAAACTTCATCTAATGAATCTGAAAGTAGTTACATATTCTATGAAATTAGAATACCTTGGCCGATTTTTGCCCCATTTGATGCTTGCTGTAAGTTTTAATGTAATTGATAAAAGTTAACGTACAGTTAACACCTACGACATCGACAACAAAAATAATTTAATTTGAAAAATTCAATGTCTTATAAAATCTGAACCACTCTACCAATCTTCACCAAATTCGATATATACTACAACTGGATGTTAATTTTACCTTGCAAAAGATTTGAGCAGATTTTGTCGAACTTAATTTGAATAAGAACGAAAACAAAATTTTTTCGAAAATTCAAAATTTATAAAATCTAAACCGCTTTATGGATTTTGCTCAAATTCAATACCGCCCTTTATTTTTCATTTCTCTATTGGTCCAAAACTATTTAGCTCATTAGCTGAAAAACTGCGGAAGCTAGAGAACATATAGACATTTATTCTGAGTGTCCTGCCATTAAAATCTTGAAAATTTTTTTTTTTACGAAAACAAAGCTTCCTCTATAAGCAAGCAAAAATCGAGAAAAGAGGTTTATAAAAAAAACCTCTTTTCTCGATTGAAAAAGAGGTTTATAAAAAAATGTATTTTTATGCGCGTGCAGAACTGTGAAGTTTTATTCACCTATACCTCAATAACTGATTAACCAACTGGGCTGAAACTTGGCACACAAGTGAAACAGCAGCCCGTCTTTGAGTGCTGAATGTTTTAGTAAAATGTATGCCGGTAGATTTGTAATAAGTGAAAAATCATGAGGAAATAATATGCAAGATTGTACTTTGCATCCGTTTCTAATGAAAATAATGTACGTGTAGGTTGGTCCCCACTTTCTTCCCGACCGAATGAATGGACACCTGTATGCACAGTTCTTGGAGAACGACCTTCCAGTGCTTTTGGAAGATGTTCCTCTAGCAGTCCGTCAGAGAATGACATTCCAACACGATGGTGCTCCACCTCACTCCACGCTCGCGGTGTTAGTGCTGTTGAGGCCTATGTTTCGAAACCGCTTAATTGCTCGGCGTAGTGGATTCCCATCGGCCCCAAGATCGCTGGATCAAAATCCTCTGGACTTCTGGTTCTGGGGGTACCTTAAATCCATTGTGTACGCAGGACGGCCTGTTGAAAACGTCGAGGAGTTGAAAAATCGCATACGCGCGGCTTGTGCAGGAATACATCGCGCCATGATCGGCAAGGCTACCAACAGCGTATTGAGGAGGGCACGTCTGTGCATCCAGAAGCGCGGATGCCAAATAGAACAATATAATTAATCTATGTTATACTATACTATAAGGGAGGGAAGTGCGTGTTTTTTGCCGAGGGTGAAGTGTGTTGCCCGAGGTGAAAATCGTACTTCCTCCCGTGTAGCATTCGGGTGGTCGTTAATGTAGTTACAACACGAAATTAAACACGTTAGATACGTCCGAATTTTTTATATTTTTGTTGGCCCTGAAATTATAGGGAAATAAATATGGTCAATGGAATTGCATTTCCAGAAGCCCTGAAATGAAAGAGTGAACGGTATTTTTAAGTATCTTTTTTTGACTACTGGTTTTTCATTCACAGGCTAAATATTCTTTCGGTACCTCTATGAGAAAGTATCGTGATCGATTCTGACCTCTTCATGGAGAAAGCTCTGTAAAGAAGCAAAAAAAAAGAGAAAGGCAATTGGACAAAGCGATTCTACAGTGCAGGTTTGTTTTAGCTTGAAAAACGATATTTCAAAAATTTTGTGTCATAAAATTTGTCCAGCTCGACCGATTCGTGTCAAATTTGTACATAAACTATGTTCCATGTTAATCCGTATGGGAACTGAACTCGAACCCGGTACGTCGTAATTTGCACAAGCAAAACTTTTTTTTTTTCAAAACTTTTTAAATCGCATTAAATTAGACCGGCTAGACTGATTTCCATAAAATTTGTTTTCATTCATCACAAATTCAATATCTATTATCTACGAGAGCTGGATATAAGTTCGTCTTTGTAAAAAAAATTGAGCTAAAGTCGAAGTTGATTCGAATTATAATAACAAACATCAATTTTTGGAAAATTCTATAAAATCTGAACCGCTTTATAGATTTAGATTAAATTCAATACCAAACGTCCTTTTTCGTAACTTCACGTATTCGTGAAATTACGAAATACCTCATTTTGAACTGATCTGAATTCATTTTGAATTTTCTGAAATGAAAATGGGCGCGACCACCGATACCAAGCTCTCTTCTTCTTTACTCTCGGACAACAGATCACCCTTCAAGAATTCATAAATGAATTTCTCAATAATTGTTAAATGTGACATTTTCATCTTTTAAATTGTTCTAAAATATACTCGTGTGTTCATTAGACTTCTGTGAGTCCATGATTTTACTTTTTCTTTCGTTCATTAATATGAAGTACCATATAAAAAATGCCAGCAGTAATGATAGGCCCAATGGTCGGCCGAGTAATGGCAACCAACCGCTGACTGCTAGTACTGGTTAAGCGCTGAACCAGTGCTGGTTCCTAACATTTGCTTGTATTCACTGGACGAGTAAAGGCTACGAATCGTTCGCTGCCACTACAGGTAGAACTCCGCCCTCCGAACTCCGAGTAAAGGCTGTCAGCAGTAGGACAGTGTTGGGAGCCTTAATTCCAATACGTTTCTCATGCATAGCAGCCAGTCGTAGGCAGACATGGATCCTAATGCTAATGATTGACATAACTAACGATGGCATGCCGGCGCTGACATTAACCCTTTTTTTTTTGCGAAAAATCGTTTCTCCGTCACGAAGCATTCTTTCTTCATTTTACCGGAATTATCGAGTTTTTCCTTCTATAGTTAAGGGTGCAGTAATGCACGGTGTTATGAAAGGAACGAAGAATAGCGAGAGAAAGCAAATTTAGTGGTACAATTCTGTAACATGAGGTCTCGCGTCCCTGGATCGCTGAATCAAAATTCGTTTATCCCTCTATAGAATACCTAGGCCATGGATCTCCTCGACAGGCCACAAGTATTGAATCAAGGAACGGTTGTGGTGGGTGGCGGTTCTGGCTAGAAGAGACCCCCAGGACAAAATATTCTGGCGGTGAGAAACCTCCAGGACTTTTGATAAAAAATATTAATGGACGGCTCAGGCAAATGTTCTTACGAAGAGAAACTTCCAGGATATTTTTGGAATATCGATGGTCATGTAGGGAAAATGTTCTGGCGGGGAGAAACCTTCAGGACATTTTTGAAATATTGATGCTCGTCTAGGGAAAATGTTCTGGCGGTGAGAAACCTCCAGGACATTTGATAAAAACTATTAATCGTTGGCTCGGGCAAATGTTCTTGCGAGGAGAAACCTCCAGGACATTATTGAAATATTGATGCTCGTCTAGGGTAAATGTTCTGGCGGGGAGAAACCTCGAGGACATTTGATAAAAATTATTAATGGTCGGCTCGGGCAAATGTTTTTGCGAGGAGATACCTCCAGGACATTTTTGAAATATTGATACTCATCTAGGGTAAATGTTCTGGCGGGGAGAAACCTCCAGGATATTTGATAAAAACTATTAATGGTCGGCTAGGGCAAATGTTCTTGCGAGGAGAAACCTCCAGGACATTGATGAAATATTGATACTCATCTAGGGAAATAGTTCTGGCGGGGAGAAACCTCCAGGACATTTTTGGAATATTGATACTCATCTAGGGAAAATGTTATGGTGGAGAGAAACCTCCAGGACATTTGATAAAAACTATTAATGGTCGGCTCGAGCCAATGTTCTTGCGAGGAGTAACCTCCAGGACATTTGATAAAAACTATTAATCGTTGGCTCGGGCAAATGTTCTTGCGAAGAGAAACTTCCAGGATATTTTTGAAATATTGAAACTCATGTAGGGAAAATGTTCTGGCGGGGAGAAACCTCCAGGACATTTGGAAAGAAATTGTACTTTGCAAAAAACCTGTGTATTCTTGATTTCTACAAATGATTTTTCGTATTCGCTTATCATAAATGAAGGATGCTGCCAAATTCAGTTTTTGTCAGTTGAATCAAAACTGACAAAAGCATTGGAATCAACAGTACGATTACGTGTCTTCCGACCCAGCGACTCTGGACCTAGATAGAATTAAGCAAATTTTGCAATCACAAGGCAATTTGGACAACATTTTTGGTAAGCGAAACTCCAACATATTTGCAAAAAAAATCGGGTTACTCTACGAAACGTATTGATCCCATTTTGGATATTTATTTTTTAATTTTCTTATCATGATTAAAGGATCCAGCATACTGCAGTCCTTTTATAGTCAAGAAATCACTAAATACTATGAAAACCAATAGCAGATTTACGTGACGTCCGCTTGCACGCTTTTCTACCTCTAAAAACTCCTGAATTTGTTAAATCTGCTCGATTCGATTCTTCCTAAGAGTATTATCGGTGGAACAAAGATTTTCCTGCAAGCATTGAATGGTTCGGACTAAAATTCCGTTTTAAAAGCTGCAGGACATTTGCAAATAAGCTAGACAACAAAAATACTCGAAAGAATGAACAATGAAAGTAAATTCATGATTGATCGAAGATTCCATAGGGCACCTTTAAATTATGTTAATGAAAATTGCTTTCCGGACTCAAAAAATCTGTCGCACTGCGGCCTTCGGTACATTTAAAAATGTCAATATCTAGGAGCCGAATGGCACATTATTGCTATTAATTAATGACGAAACGTAATTCAAACATGACGAGTTTTGCTGCGAAAAAAAACTTGCTACCGTTAAACAATTTTTTTCGTATTTTTTTATAATTTATCACACAAATTTTTTTTTCTAAGCAAAATAATTATTGAATTTTAATACGCACTAGAAAAATCACTTTCTGCATTTTTGAAGTTCTCCTAGATAGTTTTCATCAATATGTCCAAGACACCACGATTTTTATTTTATGATTTCAAGCGTCAAACATAGAATTTTCTATCGCGCCATCATTTGTTTCACGCTGCCTTCGGACCGTGAGTGAGCAGAGGCGAGTAGTGATCATCTTTTTATACAAGCTATATCGAAGTACAACGAAGTTGCGCCGTCTGGGCACTGTCGCTGTGACGTCACAGCGACAGCTCTGTGATTGGCCCACGCTGATTGCAAATAACTAGAAAACTATTTGTCGTGTGACATTTTCGCAAAGTGATTCTTACTCGTGTGATTTTTCTACATTTTTGAGTTATAATCCGATCATGCCGATTAGTTACACCCTGTATATACTGTATAGCGCGCAACAGTACAACATGCAAACTATATGGAGCGCAGCGCGACGTGTAAATTATACGGAGCGTAGAATGCGACGTGTAAACTATACGGAGCGCGCAGCGCGACGTCCCCTTGAGTGCCTAAAAAAATGGCCTGGAGGGTCATTTTTTGGGGGGTTTGGGGGGCGGAGCCGCCCAACAACAACCCGGCGCCCCGCAGAGTTACTGAATATATAATAGGTTGCTTGTTATTATTTGACTTGGATGTTATTAACGAGAAGGAAAAGGGAATAAATAGAATATACTGAACTTTATACCAATTATCCGAGTTTAGGGTGGTTACTATCTTTCTCTTGCAACATAAATTAACCAGGGCATGATAAACTATACAAAAAAATTAAAAATGATTATTATAAAAAGAAAGAATACAAAAAAAAGCGTTAAAAAAGAATATTAAACATTTTTTATTTTAATTTTTTTTTGTAAGGGCCACCCTCATGGCCGGCTTTCAGGGGCCTCGAGGGCGACCCTCTCGCGCAGATGTTAATGGCTTTTTTGCGGGTGGAGGTTGTTCTGTCACCGCCACCACCACCTTGGGGTGAGGAGAGACCACCATTACTGGACGGCTCTCCTTATGGGTCACCGCAGCCGAGCGCCTCGCAGGGCACGTTCGTTTCCTCATCGTTGGGTCTGTCTTCGGAGGAGGAGAGGCCTTCTGCTTCTTCCCCCAACCGAAGTCACTACTGCTGCTACTGCTGCTGGAGAGGTACAAATCTTCGAGAAGCGCCATATGAGCACATGCTGTCTTCAGCAGCAGAAATGTTGGGGATGGCAGCGACATCGGCGACAAACGTTGTGGTGAGGGTGAGGGCATCGCCGGCGTCGAGGGCGATGGACGTGATGGCTGCCGTGGTGGTGGTGGTGGTGGTTGGAGCGTCAAGGGTGGTGGTGGTGGGAACGTCGAGGGTGGTTTTAAAAAAATATATTTCGGAAGGTGGAAATGCTGTTTGCGCACACCCAAAGGTAGTGCGGGACTCCTCCGGCATTGCCGGCCCTACCCACTAAAACCACCTCCCCTTCGCAACTACCCATGGTCCCGGAACCGCTTTCGCATTACTTCAGGGCCATGGGCTTGCTTGCGCCGTCTATGGCATTCCTTGTCGTCACGAGGTAGGGCTATGGGACAGGCCCCTTTCCCTCTCCCGTTCTTCCTTCTTCTTTTGCGGAGTATCGATTCCGTGAAGGTCGACACAGAATCCCAGTTTTGCTGGGTTCCGATCATCAGTGCAACGATATTGCTGGGGTCTGGGATTTCTCCAATCGCGGCGCGTAGAGTCTCCCTTAGCAACGTCCAGCGGGTACATCGGAAGAATGTATGTGCCGCGTCATCTTTCTCTTCCGGGCAGTAGTCACAGAGTGGACTTGCCTTGCGGTTACACTTAAACAGGTAGGCATTAAACATGCCATGCCCCGTCAGGAGTTGGGTCAGGTAATAATTTACCTCCCCATGGCCCCGGTTTATCCATAGTTTGATCCCCCTGATAAGCTTTGCAATTCACCTGCTAAGTTCTGCTTGGTTCCAGCGCTCCGCCCGCTCCTAGACGATGCGCTGCCTCTCCTGACATTTTGCATTTGCAAACGATGCCTCCTGTCTTCTTTCATAGAGATATTTCTTTTCTTTGGCGAGGAGGTCGATGGGAGTGACTCCCGCGACCACCAACACCGCCGGCTCCGATATCGTACGATACGCACTCGCGATTCGTAGGGCGCCCCTGCGCTGGGCCGCAGCCACTTTTTTCCTGTACTTTTCCACTTCTAGCCGGTCCGCCCAGATTTCGGCTCCGTATAGATGTATGGAGTGGACTACACTCATTAGCATCTTCCGTTTACTGCTCCTGGGGCCCGCCCCGTTCGTCATAAGTCTCGAGAGCATGGCCGAGATGTTTGCTGCTTTACTCGAGGCAGCCGAAATGTGCGCCCAAAAAGTCAGTTTTGCATCGCTGAGCAGCCCCAGGTATCGAAGCACCTTTGTTGCTTCGATGCGAGCTCCGTTTATTTCAGCTCTAAGAGTCTCCGGGAATTTTCTTTGCCATGTAAGAACAACCATCTCAGTTTTTTTGGCGGCTAGTTCTAGACCGTGGTTGACCAATCAGTCGTTGACCCGCTGCGACATCTGTTCAACTCGCCATTTTACTTGTACTTCGCTTCTGGCTGTTATTACTATGGCTATGTCGTCGGCAAAACCAACGAGTTTAATCTCTTCTGGCATCTCCATCGTTAGTATGCCATCGTAGACGATATTCCACAGGTCGGGCCCAAGTGTTGAGCCCTGTGCCACTCCTGATGACAGTCGCCTTCTTCGTTGTCGCACGGTGGTGTCAAAGATCAGCTCTCGATTATCGAGGTAATCGGCGATGATCCTCGTGATATACAACGGCACTTTAAACCGCTCTTCCAGTGCCTGCATTATGTCCAGCGATCTCACTGAGTTAAACGCCTTACGAACGTCGAGTGCAACCAGAACGCATACGCCCCTCGTCCGGTGACTTCCTTGCCATGCTCTCTCGGTCGGTGCCAGAGCCTCAGAAATTGCACCAATGGTTGACCTTTTTTCTCGAAATCTATGCTGGCTCTTGGCGAGCCCACCAGCCGCCCCCACGGCCGTACGCAGTCGCGCCGCTTCATTTTTTCTAGTACCTTCCCTGTGGTGTCGAGCATGCAAAGCGGCCGATAAGACGAGGGGGTGATGGGAGGCCTCTTTCCCTTGTCCAGCAGCACAAGACGTTGCAGCTTTCACCTTGAGCCGAATGTTCCAGTCCGCAAGCACGCGTTGAACATATTTAGCAATAGGTACGGGGTTTCCTTTGCTAAGGTCTTTATGATCTCCGCTGGGATTCCATCAGCTCCCGGCGCCTTACGGTTTGCGCTTGACATAGCAGCCTCGCACAGCTCGGCAATGCTGAATTCTGGCACTTCTTCCTCCTGGATGTACTCCTTTCGGCCTCTATCCTGGTGTTCGAGGAATAGTGCGTCCACTATTGCCTCCATCATTTCAGGATCTTTAGCTCCCTTCGGTGCCATTTTCCCAAGTTTCCGTGTAACGATCTGATTTCCGCGGCTCCAGGTGTCCTCATTGATTTCATTACACAGCTCCTTCCAGCATCGAGACTTGTTGGTTTTCACAGCTGCTGCGAGCTTTTTCTTGGCCAGTTTATACGCCGCGTTTTCTTGGGCAGCACGCGCTCTCCTCCTACGGTTTGTTCTTTGGGCTCTGCGCCTGAGCTTCAGGCAGTTCTTCCTAAGGTTTGCGATGTCCTCTGTCCACCAATACGCAGGCTCTCTGTGTCTTCTCCGCGATCGTCTCAGCATTGATTCGTCGCAACCCCTCGTGATAAGTTTCATTGTCCGTTCGATTAAAAATTGCGCCTTCTTCCTGGTGTTTGCCACTGTTATGTCCTCTTCTAGAAGACTGCCTCCTCTTTATATCGTACTAAGGAGTACTTCCTTGTTTATCTTGGCGACGTTCCAACCAATTGATTCCCGCTGCGCATTCCTCCCATGGTTTAGTTCGCTATCGTTACCAACTCGGAACCCTATATATTGGTGGTCGCTAGCCGTGAAGTCCTCGAATACCTACCATTCTTCGATCAATAATAGAGCCCTGGCAGCCGCTCCGTCTGAAGGTAGTCACGGAGCCGGTGTTTAAGACAGTCATGTCCAGCCTGGCCGCCATATCGGCGACCTCTACACCTCGTGTATCAGCTCGAGGCATTCCCCACTCTTGAGATTTGGCATTGAAATCTCCTGCGACTACAACTTCTCCGTCTGTATTGCGAACTTCTTCCAAGTTTGCCAATTTCTGCCGGAAGATGTCGATTCCTTCATGGGGAGAAAGGTAGCAGCTGAAGAATGTGGTACGTCCGCACGTGACCCACACATAGCCGTTGCCCTTACCACATTTGTTTATTGGATATTGCTCAAGGTTTTTTACCCAGATAGCCTCTGTTCCGGTGTTATCAGCGCGCCACCCGGGTCCTGGAGGGTCAGTGTACTGCTCGCTGATGATGAGGAGGTCGGCACTTTTCTCGAACGCCCACTGGTTCAACAGGTCTTGAGCTAACTTGCTGCGCTGTAGGTTCTCTTGCAGTATTACCGCCATCGTGACCCTTTCCTTTTGCCTGCCTCTCTATAGGCAGTACACTTACCTGCGCCAGGGACATGGTCAACGGAGGCGCCATCGGTCTGTTCCGCACAAAGGAAGCAGTGCGGTGCGCTTGTGCATTGTACAGCCTTGTGGTCTTGCGCGCCGCACTTCCAGCAATTTCCTGCGGTCTACAGCTTTACAGTCGACCGCTAAATGCCCATAACCGTGGCACCGATAGCACCGTGTAGCCCTGGTTTTCATTCGCACACGGCAGTTGACCCAGCCTATTTTTATATGAGCCGCTCGCGCGAGTTTGCAGCCGCTGCATCTTCCATTTCAATGAATGCCATTTTGTTGCCCTTAAATGCGTTTTTAGACACGCTAATATGCAAGATATTGCCTTGTTTTTCACCCAAAAAATCCTCGACAGCTTTGGTAATCTCGTGCAGCTCCGTGGCTGCATCGAGATCGCGGACTTCCACTTGGGCCCTTGGGACCAACTGGCGCACACGTCCTGCTTCCCCGATGACTTCCTGCAGGGCATTCCCGAACTTGCTCTTGTTTTCCGAAGTGCCTCCCATCTCGACGAGGACATCGCTATTTCTAGTTTCTCTGATGGCCTTGACTGTTACACCGATGTCAACAGGATTTACCTTTTTCCGAATGTTCTTGAGGACGTCCACGTACTTCTTCCTTTCAGCAGGTCTAATCAAGACTGCCTCGGGGCGCACTTTCATGTGCCGTGTTCTGGCCACTTGTTTCGTCTCTCTGCCCCCGCCATACTCGGGTGGAGGTTTTTCAGCCGTACCGGTTCTGCGCGTTTTTGCTGGTTTTCTTTGGACTTGCTTCCATTCTCCCTCGTTGTCCTTGGGTTTCTTTGTTTCCCGTTTAGAGGACCCTGCCTCCAGTGAGCTAGGGGTAAGGTTTCCTTGCGTCTTCCTTTTTGGGGGTGCTATATTTCCCTGGTGACCGCTTACTCGAGGTGTGCCCTGATGGGGAGTTTTCGGCACTTCCGACTGTGCTTCCAACAGAGCTTTCAGTTCAGTCCTCGCGAGTTTCCAGCTTTTCCTGCTTCGGTTAGTACGCTCGATGGCGAGTTTGATTCCCTCCAATCTGCAGAAATTCCTCATGCTCTGCACTATTTGCAACGCTGTGGCGAAATGTGCTTCTTACTCCCTCTCGTGGTCCACACATAGTTCCGCGAGTACGGCTTCACGCGCTTCTCGGTTTTCTTTTCCACCGATAGCAGTAACCTTCCCAGTACTGATCTTCATAGTTCTTGTCGGGACTTCAGGATGCTGGTCCTTCGCCTGGGTTGATTTCTCTTGCCCCTCTCGGGCCTTTCCTTTCCCGGTGGCAAGATCTTCTCCATCTTTGTTGATATTTTGGGAATAAGGACTCCCCGTGGGTTTCTCGTTCTGCGCTTTAGAATTTTTTTCCATTCCTCCTTAACCAGATGCCGTAAGTGTTGGAGGACGTGGCGGCTCCTCCCCAGGCGACACGTATCCGCCGCTCGAACCCCGCGCGATGCCGGGGCGCTACAATGGTGGTGGTCTCGGCAGGGCTCCCCCCCACCCGACGCAGCAGGGCCCTTCCCGGGTGCCACCCGGCACTACTACGACGAAGGAGTTTTTTCACCGGCTGAAAGGGCAGCCAGGCCGATCGGGCTAAGGTGGCCTGGGCCCCTGTACTATCCGTCGGTAGTGGTGGTGGTGATGATGGTGATAGCGGAATCGGGATATGGCCCCACCATCCGAAATGCTGAAACAGTGAAAACAATGTTCATTAAATGAATTAAATAAAATATATGATCATAAATAAAAATTCTTACCGCAGTCGGCTCCTTCCAAACGAATGGGGGGAGGGGCAACTCCCAAACCCGCCGTTTGAACCGGTGCTTGTTGGAGTTGGTGCCCCTCTTGACAGTTGGAGCAGCCCACGTATTGGTGTGATGTGGGTTTCTGAAAGTAAATCATCAAGGTTAAGGAAAGGTGCAAGATTTTTTTTTTAAATAAATTAATTGAGAATGAATTTATATATGTACTTAAAAAAAATTAATAAATAAATAAACAAAGTAAAAAGATTAATTAATTATAAAAAAATATTGGAAATGAATAATATTATACCATTTGAAACAGAGAAAGAAATTTTTTTAAAAAATTAATTACAAAATAAAATATACTTACACTTGGGGCGTTCATCACTGCTGCAGACATGATGACTGTTAATGAGAGCTCTAGGCTAACTGGGGCTGTATTTATATCCCTCAGACAGTGAGTAGTGGGACACAGGAGGAGATTTGAGGCGAGTAAAAAAATTCAAACTTACCTCTTAATATATCATTCAGGTAAATTTACAACGACCGCGAACTCACTTAGCACGGACACGAACCACTTAGCTCGAACAAGAAGCATCACATTTTGAGGTTAAACTCTAAACAATCATTTAGGTTGATCTGTCGGCAAAAAAGAGCTCTTTTGCTTGAAAAATTGATAAATCCGATGAAAAAAAAAATTAAAAATCGTTAAAAACAATACCGACTGTCGGTAAAAATAAAAAATTATTTTAATTTTTAAAAATTATTTTAATTTTTAAAAATTATTTTAATTTTTAAAAATTATTTTAATTTTTAAAAATTATTTTAATTTTTAAAAATTATTTTAATTTAAAAAAATAAAATACCGACAATTGGTTAAATAGACATTTGCACTGCCGACTGCCGGCAAAACAGAAATCTACTTTACCAGCCATCGGTAAGGTATGAACCTAGAGTAGGCAGTTTGACCCCGGGTGGGTCATTTGACCCCGGTGTGACCCTGAACCGTCATAGCCTATCTACTCCAAGGCTGTGCGAGATTTCTATTCTTTCGTCTCTTCGCTACCGACCATTCTATGCTCTCGGATGTGTCGAAATACAACTCTCGAAGTCGCAAGAAGTAAATTCGTGCATCGACTCTGGCTCCGCATTCGATAGCCGCATTGAATGTTTATATTTTTTCCCTTTTTCTTGTTATTCGCTGTTTTTTGGGTTCTTGTTTCCACAAAATAGACTCTGCTACTTCGATAGCTCTCTCTCCCGTGACCGGTCAAACAGAAAATCAAATACTTCTGACGGAGTCTGTCGGAGTTTGACCATTTCCCCAAAATTAAGCAATATGACGTTCGATCAGCTGATCGTTGTTCCAAAGCTCTTTAACAATTTGACAGATGCTGACTGTCATTTGTTTCTGCTGTTTCCACAGTCTTCAAATCAGTGAAAAAAGAAGAAGAAGAAAAAGATATTGCAGTAAATGCAAAGTTATTTCGTACTCTTCACTTATAAAAAGTCAAGCGTTGTTACTCTTGACTTTTTATGAATAGTTTTTTTTTCGTTCCAGTTCATTGTGGCAGGTGAATTTTACTTTTTTGGTCTGAACTTTACTTGAAAAGAGAAAAATTTTAATCGATTATTAGATTAATTAGGATGAGGCTGCGGACCAACTGTAGGGTTCTATAAGAGGGAACAGAGAAATGTGATTGCAGACTTTCCATTACAGATGACCAGCTTTTTCTCTATGACCAGATCTTTTTTCCATAGCACTTAATTGAATTTACTAATTAAAAAAAAGGTAATTTCTAATAAATATGAGTCAAGCGAAATTGACCGTTTAATATTTACAATAGTGCTTTCTGTTGCGAATACCATCCTGGTGTTGCACCCCGAATTTTAAAAGGAATTTTATTTGGAAATCGCTCGAATATAATTACACTGGTAATTATTTTCGGAATGGAGTTATTGGAGCAGTTGGTCAATCGAACGTTTTCGAAAGAGCTTGCGCAGTATCGCGCGCGAAATCGGTGTCGTTCGATGGAGAAATTAAGGCGCAAGCAATAAATGCATACGCACCAATTTTAAGCAAATTGGTGGGTATCAATTAAAAGTAAAGGCAGTCTTAACTGATAATTCGAATCGAACAGTTGAGCTCGGGATATACTCCAGAACTTGTAAACGTCATATACTTGTATCGGAATAATCCATGCAACGGATTATCGCGTATTAAATTACTCTTGAATAAATATCTTTAACTTTTGGAAACTCGTGGATGTCAATCCTTTAATCGGGAAGATCCCTTATTCAATACAATCCTACCCTTTCTACGGCGACTTAATCACACGTCAGAGTTTCGGGCCCAACACAGGGAATTTCTTTATTCGGTCCACTTTATTTCAATCAATTTAAATTTTTAAAAAATCTGATCACCTGTAATTAAACGTCAGGAATAACAATGCTTGTTAACAAATTATAATAGTTAAATTGATTCTGTATTAAGAAATGTCAGTGCAGACTCTACATTACAGATGACTAGCTTTTTCTCCATTATCAGATCTTTTTTCCATAGCGCTCAATTGGATTCACTTATTCAAAAAAGTGGATTTTCAAACTGATAGGAATGAAACAAAATCATCGGTATCATGTTCTAAATAGTGCTTTATGTTCTAAACACTATTCTGAAACTTTTATTATTGGTTTCGCTGTTTTCAATTATTTCTAATAAAAAAAAATCTGGTCATCTGTAATGAAACGTCAGGAGTAGCAATGCATGTTTAAAAATTGCAATAATAAAATACATTCTGTATTGAGCATTGCCACCGCAAACTTTTCAGTACAACTGAAGTGCGTCCTGGGATTTCATTATTAGTGACAGCTCCTAAGGTAGAGTACCATTGGGATCTTATCCACAAGGTATCGTCTCTCACAAGGTTGTTTCGACTTACGGCTATCTGCCGCAACGTTCTACTCAAGCTTCGTGGTCAGCTCACCTCTCCACCAATGGACCTCTCAACAGGAGATATGAACACCGCAAAGTAGTTTTGGATCTGGGCTACTCAAGCTGCGTACTTTTCGGCAGAGCTCAAGGTGTTCGGCTCAGGTTCGGTAGCACCAGCCGGTCATCCGTTTTCTCGATTGATTGCCTTCGTCGACGGGCAGGGCATCATTCGAGTTGGTGGACGTCTCACACACTCGACGCTGAGTGAGGAAGGAAAGCATCCTGCAATTCTGCCTCGATACTCACGGTTGTCAAGTATGATTATCGAACATGCTCACTCACGAACGCTTCACGGTGGCACTGAGCTCACGTTGGCTTATATTCGGCAAGCCTACTGGATTCTCGGAGGGAGAGCGCTGGTGAAATCTCATATACTTCGGTGTGTGGTGTGTGCTCGGCAAAGAGGGGTCCGCGCTCAGCAGCTGATGGGGCAACTACCTGTTTCTCGAGTAACACCCTCACGACCATTCCTGCATACAGGGGTGGATTACGCTGGACCGCTCACACTCAAAACTTGGAAGGGTCGGGGCGCAAAAACATACAAAGGTTGGATCTGTGTATTCGTCTGCTTCAGCACATCAGGAGTTCACCTGGAGGATGTCAGTGACTACTCATCTGAAGGATTCATCGCAGCCTACCGACGGTTCACAGCGCGAAGAAGGATTGCTCACACAATATACTCGGACTGCGGTACGAATTTTGTAGGTGCCGACAAAACTCTACAGAGCATGTTTACGCAAGGCACAGATGAACATCATTACATCAGAGCGGTCCTCTCACAGGACAGCAGCCAGTGGAGTTTTAACCCCCCTGCCGCTCCTCATATGGGTGGCAAGTGGGAGGCTGTTGTGAAGTCAACGAAATTCCATCTCACACGCACAGTGGGTGAGTCTCTTTTCACATTCGAAGAGCTCACCACCCTACTTACGCAAATAGAGGCTATTCTCAATTCGAGACCCCTGGAACCGCTCACTGATGATCCTCAGGACGTGTCAGCTCTTACACCTGGACATTTTCTCAACGGCAGTGCTCTTACCACCTTACCAGAGTCTACGCTCCCAAGTCTGGAAACTTCGAAGCTGGCTCATTGGAAGCACATACAGCAACGGGTTCAAATGTTTTGGCGTCAATGGTCTGCTCACTATTTGCAACGGCAGCAGTCTATCTCAAAATGGCATCATGCATCTAACGAGGTTAAGGTTGGTTCGCTCGTGTTAATCACGGACGAGCGTTACCCGCCTTGTAAATGGCCTCTTGCGAGGGTACTACAACTACACCCAGGGAAGGACGGACATGCCAGGGTGGCTATGCTCAAGACGGCAACAACCACGCTCACCCGACCACTCATCAAGCTCTCGTGTTTAAGGACCACTCCACCGGAAGACCAGGAGCATATTCATCAGCGACCTTCGCTGATGGCGGGCGGAAATGTTAGCGGGACTGCTGTCTGAGTTGGTCGATCAACCGCTCGGCAGCAGCACCGCCTGGGCACACCACCGATAACCGCATTTCAGAGTCCGCGCATGCGCTCGAACGTTCTCGAGTCTCTGACTCGCTTTCCGGTTTCTTCTCGGTTCTCGTTAACGGTCTCAACTGGTCGCACGCACGGACTCAACTGGTCGTACGCACATCGGCAATAGTTTACTTTGCGGTCACCTCATCTTTTTCGGAAGTGTACAACGGTCAGCTCCGGGTAGCTCAAACGGTCAGCGCAAAGACATTACGTACGGGTTAAGTGAACGCGGGTTTATGTACACAACACCGACATACTCACGGGCGGTTTACTAAGCAACACGTGATGGCACGTGTGCTTCAGCATAATTGGCATATTATTGGCTAATTTTTGTCACTCGGACTGTACAAGTGTTTTACGGACTGCTCAGGATATTTATGTGAATTTAACGGCTTACTCAATTAATTGTTGTGTTTTATGAAGTTTTTGGTTGAAAATTAAAGTGTTTATTTCGAGTTATGTAATTCCTGCCTATGCCATTTATTTATTATATTTACAACACCTGATCCACTATCAACTATCCACGGCATTATTTTACAACCCCTCACATTTTGATAGTATATCCGATAGGTTAGCGTTGGGTTTTTGCTTGGTCACTCTTTTTGACCACTGTTGGAACACCCTTGATGAACTTGATGGTGATCTCTCTGCCACCTTGTCGCCTCAAAGCTTCCAGACGTTCTCTAGCCTTGGTCAGTTGGTTTCGCTGATTCTCTGTTTGATCATTCTTAACCGTAATCGGCTGGCCATTCAGCTTGAGCTCGTTCCGATTTTTCAGCACATGTAGTGCATCTGCGCTGGACGAAAGTGTTACGAGGAGTGGTCGAGGTTTACGATTCGCTGATGGCGCCGGCCTCTGACCCAACCTTCTGTGGCGGAGACTGGACGTTGAGATAGAAAGGACGGCTGTAGAATGCTTGTGACCTGCTGCAGATAATCTTGTTGTGATTTCGGAACATTGTAGAGCAGGATGTTCGAGGATCGTCTGTTGCGGTCTTCCAGCTCCGCAATGAGTGAGGCCTCCAAGTTAGCGATCTCTGTTCCGCGACTGTCTCGTGACTTTAGTTCTTCAGTAACTTTACTGACATCGGCTAAGTCATCACCTATATGGCGGAGCTCAGCTAGTTGGACCCTGAGGTCCGCTACAACCCCACCTAGGTCGTTGACTTTTTGGTCGGTGTTTTGAAGCCAAGCAGAGACCGCTGCTGAGTGTGTGTTGAACGAGCTTCGTAGTATCTGCCGTTCTATGGATAGCTCCTTGACTGCGTTGTCGATCTCCTCGTATTTGGCTTGAAATTTACTAAAGAATACCGCGAGGGCAGCGTTGAGATCTTCCTTTGTGAGGGTAGTGGACCGACTTGAGGCGCTATTTACTGTCACATCGACGGGCAGGCAGGGCGATGACGGTCGAGAACCGCAGCACCGCGAGTACCCTCCATTCGCAGTTATGGGACAACGTTCCACACAGGAAGCATGGTAGCTTGCGTTGCAGACAGGACATTGATCATGCGGTTTCCTCAACGGCCCCCTCCCACACGCCGTGCCGTACTGACGAACGTCAACATTCAGGTTGGCCATTTATGCGGGTGAAGAAACTAAGTGAGATAGATAAATGGGTTGTTTTGAAGTCACTGCGTTGTAGAAATCATACACACTCTGCGCGATCCGGGTTGGTACACGGATAAACAAGAAATCCAATAAGACAAAATAAATAAAGTCACATTCGCACGCTATGCAGCTTGGTTCACTCATGAACAAAAGAGTAAATGAGATAAAATAATTGAGATATTATAGAGTTCTGCTTCACACGTGACCCAACTAGGTGCGCGGATAATGATCCGATATATAGTCACTGCGTCGTAAGTTTGTACACACTCGGGTGGGATCAGGCTTGGTACGCGGATAGTCAATGGTTCACGCGCGATCCGACTTGGTGCGCGGATAAACAGAAATCAAATTAAGAAAAATCGATGAAATTTTGCATAAAAATAATTTTCTAAAACAGAGTTAAATTCGACCAATAAATCATGTTAGAAAAATAGTTCATCATTGGCTCAGGATAGAGGGTTCTAGTTGAGAGAATGCTTTTTAAATGGAAATAGAATGTGTGTGTGAATGCAACAATATGTGGGTTACATGAATTACTTCTCACGTGGTCTCAAGATTCGGAGGTGTCGATAATAAGAAAAATTGAAACGCTCAGACCATTATTGTAATTCACACGAGTGTTCGTCTTACAATAATGGTAATAATTAAATGTGGTATAAAGTGCTTCGGCGAATGACCGTCATTCGCCGAAGCACCTTATACCACATATCCTTCATAAACGGCTAAAGCAACACATAACAATGGTAGTAATTAAATGCAAATTTAACGAAAAATGATAATGACTCTAAGGTCATACACCGGGCTGACGACGGTGTATGGAGCATACGAAGCTCATCGCCTGTAACGGTATTGTAAAAGAATGCAATCTTTTAAAAATAATTAAAGAAATAATTATTTATTGTTGAAAAGAAGTTATAGGAAGTTGCCTTTCTTAATTCTCAATATAAGTTCATGTACTGGACCCGAGTGAACTTTATTTTAAGAGATGAAAGAAAAACCTCAGAATTTCAACTTGGCATCAGTGCGAAGTGAAGTTCTCATAATCGGTTTAATTTTAGATGTTACTAGACAATGTATTATAATGTATTTTTGAAGTTATGCTGGAAGTGCCGGTTATAAAAGAAAAATTATGATTTTAATGTTCACGTAGTGAGCTAGCGACACTACGAAGAGCATGATGCTCATTTGCAAGGAATTTACAATGCCTGTTATTACAGTTGGATACACTACCAACTTTAGAGGGTGAATTATTTGAGATTGCGATATACGTTTTCTCAGAGAAGTACTCAAAAGAGCTCCACTCTCATCGTAGGAAAAGAGACAGATCCGAGGTCGATATCAGAATAATAAGTTGTCGCGTATCGATTATAATCGTGATACTAGGAATTATGGAAATAATAAAGGCGGGGACTCGAAATGTTATGCGAGTTCAGACTCTAATTGCCCCAAATGATGAAAGGAAGTGCACTTATTTATCACTTCTCGTGAATTGGGCTACCTCCAGTAGTCCACTACAGGAAGAAACTCACGAAAATTGAAAGTGCGAGAGTAGAATTCTTGATTCTCAAATTTTTTATTATTATATTTCCCTTTAAATGTTAACGACAGAATGTTAGTCCGCGGTAATCGCGTTAACTAGACGCGCCGAGACTATTGTAAGACGCAACCGTTACGGCATAGACGAGTGCCCGAGTAATTATCGAATCGCGGATATTAAACGAGTTTACGATATGGAGATTTATCTCCACCCTTTAATAATGATGTGTGTATACCCGCGTAGAAAAAAATAATCTTGTGAAGAATCTTTTAAAGAATCTTAAAAAAAGTCTTGAAAGAATCTTTAAAGGAATCTTGAAAAGAATCACGTATAGAGTCCGGAGCAAGATTCTTTCCATGATTCTTTTCAAGATTCTTTCTACCCGAAAGCGTTCTGAGAATCTTACAAAGAATCTTCGAAAGAATCTTGAAAAGCGTCTTTAAGAGAATCGTGAAAAGATTCCGTCCATTAAACAGAAAAATTTTTGAAAGAATTTTAATGAAATTCTTCAGAGGAATCGAGCAAAATCTGTTGTGGCTTTCCCTTGGTGTCGAGACAGTATATTTCGGTACGTCAACGAAGGGTAAACCCCTCGTGTGTAGTCGAACTCAGAAAAGCTTTCCAGTCTTATATGTACGCTGAGGCTTCAAACCACTTGCGAGAAACGCTCCGTCCATTCACCACCTAGTGACATCATTCGAAATACTGGTGGACAATACTCCGCTAGATGGCGAGCGGTCGAAGCGTTTCTCGCAAGTGACTTGAAGCCTGAACGTATATAAGACTGCAAAGCTATCCTGAGTTCGACTATACACGAGGGGTTTGCCCTTCGTTGACGTATCGAAATGTACTGTCTCGACACCAAGGGAAAGCAACAACAGATCCTCTGAAAATTTTCATTAAGATTCTTTCAACGATTTTTCTGTTTATCAGACGGAATCTTTTCACGATTCTCTTAAAGACACTTTTCAAGATTCTTTCGAAGATTCTTTGAAAGATTCTCAGAACGCTTTCGGATAGAAAGAATCTTGAAAAGAATCCTGGAAAGAATCTTGCTCCGAATTCTATACGTGATTCTTTTCGGGATTCCTTTAAAGATTCTTTCAAGACTTTTTTCAAGATTCTTTAAATGATTCTTCACAAGATTCTTACGCGGGTATTCGATAGTGTGTGTATACGAGCATGTAGAGCTTAGCCAAGCCAGAGACTCGTAGAGTATCGTGGTACTGCGAGACGCGGGCGAGTGTTGGTGAGTAGTAGATGACAGATATCACGAGACAGGGCGTGGCGACCCTAGGCCACGCCCCCTGTCTCGCGATAACTGTCCTCGAGCTCTGATTGGCTATCACGTCCGCCCCTCCCTTTTCGCGATCCCTGTTACGAGCCCGCGGTTGGCTTCCACACCCCCCACCCCCTTTTCACGATAGCTGTCCTCAGCCCGCGATTGGCTTCCAAAGCCGTGCACCCCACCATCCACCACTCAGTGCCACCCACTGACTCGCGCTTACCTCACTGCGTGGGACCGCTCCCACCTGCACCTGGCACGCGATTGACGTCGCATGCGTGCGCTGCCGCACCTCTTCCACCCAGCGCGTGGGTGCGTGCGCCGATGCTGTTCCCCACCAGACTAGTGGTTGCGCGCGCAGCTACGGGCAGAGTTAGTTCGCCGCGTACCCTCTCCCCATTCTCGCAATAACTGTCCCTAGCCTCGAGCTTGGCTGCCAGACGTACCCCCTACCTTTTTAACGATAGCTGTCCGTAGCTAGGCTAGCTGAATCCAATTCATGTCTGCGCGCATTGGCGCCGATCTCTCGCTAGGTTCATGGTTCCGCGCGCAGCTGCGGTTAGCTAAGAGTCGACTCCCCTTTCTCACGATAGCTGTCCTTGCGTGTGGCTGTGTGCATCACTACTAGGGCTGTTAAAAAAAAAACCTAATTTTCTTATAATCGATTGCTCCTGAAATGCGGTATTGATTATCACAAAAAAAATGTTTTCCCGAAAGCTGGGAGTTGTGTGATGATATTAAATACTGCCGCATCAAGGCCAAAATTCATTAAAAACCGCGAATTTTAGAAATTTTTTTTTTTACTTGGTGAAGCGCTCATGAAGATTGTTGTTGCTTTCGATAGACTATGAAATAGTGTAAAGGCAGAAACATGTTCGATAATGTTTAGTACTGCCGAATCGACATCGAAGTTAACAAAATAAAAAAATGAAATCCTTTAAAATATTGAAATATTCATCTGCTCATCGACTATTTCGCGCGTTTTCAAATGAGAAAATGGCTCATGAAACGGGAGTCCTGTATGATCAAATTTAGTACTGACGCATCGATATCGCATTTTTCCAAAATTCGAAAATCGCTTATCATCATCATGATTATGATCATACATGAGTCCCGTTTCAAGAGCCATTTTTACATTTGAAATCGCACGAAATAGGCGATGAGCAGACGAATATTTCAATGTTTTAAAGGATTTAATTTTTTGATTTTGGTAACTTCAATGTCGATGCGGCAGTACTAAACATTATCGAACATGTTTCTGCCTTTATACAATTTCATAGTCTATCAAAAGCAACCACAATCTCCATGAGCGCTTCACCACGTAAAAAAAAAATTTATAAAAATCGCCGCTTTTCATGAATCTTAGCCTTGATGCGGCAGTACTTAATATCATCGCACAACTGCCAGCTTTCGCGAAAACATTTTTTTTTTGTGATAATCAATACAGCATTTCAGGAACAACCGATTATAAGAAAATTATGTTTTTTTGAACAGCCCTAATCACTACCCGCTAGACTCGTGGTTGCGCCTAGCAGCGGGTGGCTAAGCGTAGACGTGTGCTATGGTGGCGCGCGCAGCCACCGGTGGCTACTGTTGGTCTCGCCGCAACTCTCCCTACCCACGCAACGGGTGGCTATAGTCAGGATCCATTATGCCCAAAAAATTACCATTTGCTACGAGTGACAGTAATAATGTTCTTTCGAATAGCTAAAGATAATGAGGGTGAGTAAAGAACAGGTATTTAGATTATATACTGTAACAAAGTAGATTGTTTACAAGCTTCGCCCTGTAGGCCGGCTCGAAGGCCATCACACGCCGCCTATATTTGGTTTTTTTACGTTGTTAATTATATTCTAGATTAAGTACAGGTTAATATATTGTGTAGGAATCACCCTTTCCCTCTCCCCTCCCCAATAATATCCCTGGTATGTGTGCGTAGTTTTAAGGAACGAAGAGCAACGAGGCCCGCGAGAACGAGATAGAGAGACTACGGCCGCTTAGGCAGAGTGACGTGGGGAGGGTGTGGGCTGGAGAGTAATCATCTGACCCCGGACAGCATCTACAGCCTCCTGATGAGTACACTCCGCACCACACGAGTAGCCTCCACGCTCGTGTGGACATATGTTGGAGTTAGCCGCCCAACTGCGTGAGTGTACTCGCACTACAAGGATCGCCAGCAGCAGTCAAACAGCCCGCGGCGATCACACCGTCCAGCTGCGCTACACTGCTCCGCCGCAGCACCGATCGAGCGCCACTGACCAGCCACACTCGATCCGCTGATCGATGCCGACGCGCCGTAGTACTCTCGAGCCGACAACATCTAGGAAGAAGGCCAAGGACATTTTGACTTACTTCGAGCCTGGCCGTCGTCCAGTTAGGATATATAATATTTCGAGAGTAACCGGGGGAGATTGTCCACGGTACAATTGTGAGTGTTTGTGTGTGATCGAGTGAGTAATTTTTAATATATTTTTGAGACCCTTTTTCGCCCCTTCAGCCCCGTATTTTTCCGGATTCACGTGTTATTGTTTTTGTATTACGTTAACCGGCTGCCACCCCGTGGAGCCCGGCATTTCCCTATAGAGTTAAGTAGTGTTTATTTCGAGTGTTTCCTGCGTGCGAGATAGTGTGATGGTGATTGCGACCACCTCGGCGATATTTTTTTAGTGCGGTATTTCCCCCCCCCCCATTATTATTTTCGCCCGTATTATTTTCCCATTATTATTTTGCCCATAATTATTTTCCCCTTATTAGTTTGCCCATTATTATTTTCCCATTATTAGTCTTGCCCATTATTATTTGCCATCATTATTTACCCATTATTAGTTTGCCCATTATTATTTTCCCATTATTAGTTTTGCCCATTATTATTTGCCATTATTATTTTCCCTTATTATTTTTCCGTTTATTTTGGCCCTGTTAGTGAATATCCCCCCCCCACCCTCCCTTCAGCCACACCGAGGTAATAATTAAGTAGCCATCGAGTTCGGGAATTCACGTCCTTGAGACCCGTCTCTTCTCCCAGCTAGCCGTGCCTGTGTATTATTATTTTTGAGCTCTATTTTCTTTTGGTTTGGAATTATTAAACGACCGTGAAACGTCATCGGTAAAGTAACGTTGCTACCCGATACGTAGCTGGCGCCCATTCTCCCCGTAAATTCAGTTATTGCCATTTTTCCCCTTTAATCCAATTATTTCTCGTTTCCCCCGTGAACTCAATTATTTTTATCCCCCCCCCCCGTTAGCGAAAATCCCTCCCTCCCCCCTTGCCCTGATAGTTATTCAATTCAAGCGATTATATTAAGTTTAGTTAGAGTATTTTATCGAGTTTTTTCCCTTTTGTTTGTTATTGAGATTTTTGTTATTAAATAGACCTTTGTGATTTTTCTTATAATTAATTTCTTGTTTTTTTTCTGTATTTTTCACTAACCCTTTCCCCCTCCTAATAAAAAGGGAAGCCGGTTATAAATTGGCGCCCAACGTGGGGCCCGAAAAATTTCCCGCGGTTCCCCAAAATCGCGACGAAATTTATTAATTTTTTTTAGAGTGCTCACCTCGGTACCCTCCCCCCATTGACCCCTCATAATATATATATTTTTTTAAATTTTTTCTATTCTTTTTTTTCCTCCCCGATTAATTTCTTTTTGGTTAGTTTTTTTTTGTTTCCTTTTTGCGTGACATTTTTGTATTTAGTTTTTTATTATCTTATTCGGTTTTATAGCCCAGCCCGTACTTCTAGCATTATTATTCGATTTTCTTCATTTTATTTTGTCTCATTTTTTTTTTCCCCCCTCATCCGTTATCGGCCCTGCTGATTCGAGTTTTTTTTGTTTGTGCCCAACCCTAACCTCCCTTTTGCGTGATAATACGCCACCCCACAGCCCTGTTTTTGCCTTTCGATTTTTTTTTTGTTATTATTAGCTGCTCCGACCTGTCATTATTTCCCCGCAGCTAACCCTTAAATACAATCTTTAGTTTGCTTTTTATTTTAGTTTTTGGGTTTTTTTTCTTGTGAACAGCGCCCCCTATTTACCCTTGCTTGCGGCAACCATTAACCTAAAGACCCTTCCGTATTTTTCTCAGCCCTATCGAATATTCTTAGCGGTATTTTGGTTTTTTTTTCGATTTTATAAACCCCCCAACAAGTACCCACAAACCAAATACCGTTGAGTTTTCGCCCTTCCGTGACCCTCTTTTGGCTAATTGCTAAAAGTGACCCAACCTCCCTTTTGCGTGATTATACGCCACCCTTACATCCGTGTTTTGTACCCTTGGTTTTTTTCCCTTCACGGTTTAGCCCCTAATATCTTCTCTTTGTTTTTTTTTTTTTTTTTGAGTTTTGAGACTTGATCAGGCTCTAACCCTTTGTCTTCATTTATTTGTTATTTTTGCAACCCTTACGCCTAGCCCCACAAATAATATAACCCCCTTTAATCAGCTCTTGGCCTTGAAGTTTTTTTCCTTCAAAATATAATTTCCATTTCGTCCCAACCCTTACCATATTTCGACCCAACCTCCCTTTTGCGTGATTATACGCCACCCCCACAACCGTGCTTTCGCCCTTCAATCTCTTTTGTGGTTATTTTTGGTATTATTCTTTTTTTTTCCCTTCTGGTAATCTGACCGCGTTAATAAAATTTTCGATTTTGAGTTTTTTTGTTTCTAGTTTCAGACCCGTTTGGTTTTTTCTATTTTTTTATTTTTATTTTTTTTTTTTGATTGAGTGCCCCTTTTACCCGAGTCCGTGTATTATTTCGATTTCTTTTCCGACCCTTAAGCCTTGCCCCCGTACCTTTTTCTTGAGTTCGAGCATTTTCTTTTTTCCCTTTGTTAAATTTGACCATGGACAGTGCTAGCATGGCTAATGTCATTAGTACGTGGTCCACCCCTTCCAACCTACCCCCACCCTTGACACCAACCCCCCTGGTCAGCCCTGTTATCTGCGAAGGAGTTGTACAGCTCAGGAGAGATGTTACAGCCATCGAGAACATCTGCGACCTCCTACGGCTGTGCGACGATGCCGGTCTCAGTACCACCGGTTCCCTAGATGAGTTAGGTGATCGTTATTGGCGACACAAAGTCCGTGTCCTGTACCCCGAATTTTCCATCCCCTGGGACCCTGCAGCCGACGAGCGCGGGGATGAAAAGCCCTTTACTACGTACGCTGCTATGCGTAACCTTGACAGTTCCCTTGACAGTTCCGAGTATGCCCGCCTTGTGAGGAACATGGCCCCATACCCCTGGCCAGTGTCGTTTGAACCCTCCCCCGCATGTGACCCTGAAATTACTTCAGTACCGGAAGTGCCTCCCTTCGAGCTGAGCAGAGTTGTGAAATTTTTAATGTGAAAATAATGCATTATTTTTTACGAAAAAAATGGATTATGGAATTCGGATCCACTACCCATTACTTTATTAATGAGTAATGGAGCAGAGATCCATCACCCATTACTTTACTAATGAGTAATGGAACACACATCCATTACCCATTACATTTTAATAAGTAATGGAACTCACATCCACTATCCATTACTTTATTAATGAGTAATGGAGCAGAGATCCATCCCACATTACTTTATTAATGAGTAATGGAGCAGGGATCCATCACCCATTACTTTTTTAATGAGTAATGGAGCAGGGATCCATCACCCATTACTTTTTTAATGAGTAATGGACCAGGGATCCATCACCCATTACTTTTTTAATGAGTAATGGAGCAGGGATCCATCACCCATTACTTTTTTAATAAGTAATGGAAGTCACATCCATTACCGTTTTTTAAAGTAATGTGTAATGAACGTGGTAATGGATATATGATAGTCCCATTACTTTAGAAAAATTTGCTTAAGGGGAGGGATTCAGGTCAAAAAAATTGATTTTGGAAATTCAATATCATCCAAATCCTATTGCATATAAAAATGCTCAACGCATTATATTGTTGGTACTCGACGAAAGGATTTTTTACTGTCGTCTGACTTGCATGTGCTTTTCAATATTATCTTAAGCAAAGTTCTTAGGTTTTCCATTCTGCGCATGATTCAGATCAAACTACCAGGCAGATTGGAATGGTTGACGTCTCATTTTCTTCTTCATGAAAAGATACACCGGCTAAATGGAGCAAATGTTAATAAAATGTAATATTTTTTAAGTGACACAATTATTAATAAATAAATTTTATGCTATTTTCTAAATCAGTGATTAACTTTGCTTTCAGAATGAAAAAAAAATAGTTTGCTCCATTTAGCCGGTGTATCTTTTCATGAAGAAGAAAATGAGACATCAACCATTCCAATCTGCCTAGTAGTTTGATCTGAATCATGCGCAGAATGGAAAACCTAAGAACTTTGCTTAAGATAATATTGAAAAGCATATGCAAGTCAGACGACAGTAAAAAATCCTTTCATCGAGCACCAACAATATAGTGCATTGGACATTTTTATATGCAATAGGATTTGGATGATATTGAATTTCCAAAATCAATTTTTTTGACCTGACTCCCTCCCCTTAATAAATAAATATATAAATAAATACATCGGAAAATCGTTCAAAAAGTTAATAAATAAGTAGATAAATAGCAAAATCGTTCGAAAAATTTAAAAATAAATGAATAAATATAATATCATTAGAAGTCTGCGGTTAAAACAGGTCGCGATAGACAGACGGGCGATCTCTCAGAGACGAACTATCCGGATACCTGAAAATCTTAGCAATGCTCCTTTGCGACCTGTTTCATTTCTAACTTTTGACTAACTTTTAACTAACTTCTAGCTTTTGACTAACTTCTAATTTTTGATTAACTTTTGACTGACTTCTAACTTTTAACTAACTTTTGACTAACTTCTAACTTTTGACTAACTTTTGACTAACTTTTGACTAACTTTTGACTAACTTCTAACTTTTGACTAACTTTTAACTAACTTTTGACTAACTTTTAACTAACTTTTGACTAACTTCTAACTTTTGACTAACTTTTAACTAACTTTTGACTAACTTCTAACTTTTGACTAACTTTTGACTAACTTCTAACTTTTGACTAACTTCTAACTCTTGACTAACTTTTGACTAACTTCTAACTTTTGACTAACTTTTGACTACCTTTGACTAACTTTGACTAACTTTTGACTCATTTTTGACTAACTTTTGGCTACCTTTGACTAACTTTGACTAACTTTTGACTAACTTTTAACTAACTTTTGACTAACTTTTGACTAACTTTTGACTAACTTTTGACTAACTTTTGACTAACTTTTGACTAACTTTTGACTAATTTTTGACTAACTTTTCATCTAACTTTTGACTAATTTCCAACATTTGAGGAATTTTCAACTAACTTCTAACTTTTGACTAACTTTCAACCAGAGTTGGTAAAACGCATTATTCTTTAAATGCATTATCGTTTTTTTACCCATTACTTTAAAAATGCATAATGGAATTCGGAACCATTACCCATTACTTTATTAATTAGTAATGGAGCAGAGGTTCATCACCCATTACTTTATTAGTGAGTAGGTAATGCAGCAGAGGTCCATCACCCATTACTTTTTTAATGAGTAATGGAACTCATATCCGTTACCCATTACTTTTTTAATGAGTAATGGAACTCATATCCGTTACTCAATACTTTTTGTTTCCTCATAGAGGAAGCTATGTTTTCATGGAAAATTTTTTTTTCGAGATTTTTATGTCAGGACACTTAGAATACTCCAAAACGTCCAGAAAAGTGATCTAGAAAAAATGTCTGTATGTATGTATGTATGTGTGTGTGTGTGTGTGTGTGTATGTATGTATACAACTCCGCAAATTTGAACGCCGATAACTCAAGAACGGTTTTGTATATCGCGCTCAAATTTGGCACACTAGTGTAGCAGCAGATCCTCTTCAACTGTAACAATTTTCGACAAAATCTGTGCAAAAATTTCGATTTTATGCCGTTTTTAATTTCTTTTAAAAAAGGACGTGGTTGCTCTAACTTTCGTAAAATTTAGTCTATTTTGCTAAATAGTTGGTTATAAGAGTAGGTGCACTCAATGCTATTTGGTATTGAATTTGGCTCGAATCGGTAAAGTGGTTCAGATTTTATGGAATTTTGAATTTAAAAAAAAATTGATATTATCGCTCTATTGTAACTTTTGCAAAACTTGAAATAGCGAGCTCAAATTTTGTATATAAATGAAACAATATTCAGCCATTATATATGTATAATTTAGTGACAAACGGTATGAAATTTGTGATTTTATGAAATGTTGAATTATTTTTAATAATATACGTTATCACATTTATTTTCTAAAACGCTCTAATAATAACGCAATAGAAAAAGCGAATTCACAACATGTTTATTTATCTAATTTAAAAAAAAAACTGCAAAGTAGAACCTTGCATATTGCTTCCTCATTATTTTTCGATTTTTTAAATGTAGGATTCAATATGGCCGACTTGTATCCGTTATTTACAATTTATGGATCGATTTATCGATTTATCTACTTATTCGTCAAGTTTTGAACGATTTTCCTATTCATATATTTATTCATTAATTTTTTAAACGTTTTTTCAATTTATTTTTTTTTACGTTTTGTAGATTTTTTTTAGCAAAAGTTTCTAAAGTAATCGGACAATAACCATTACTTTAAAAATCGGTGATGAATATGAGTATAGTTATCTATTTAAAAAAATGGGTGAACGATGTGAATTCCATTACTCATTAAAAAAATAATGGGAGATGGATGTGAGTTCCATTACTCATTAAAAAGGATGCAAAGTAGAACCTTGCACATTGGTTCCTCATTATTTTTCACGTTTTACAAAGCTACCTCTATGAGGAAGTATGTTATTCAATTTTTGGCTTCCTCATAGAGGAAGCTTTGTAAAACGCGAAAAATAATGAGGAAGCAATGTGCAAGGTTCTACTTTGTATCCTTGCTTTAATTAGATAAATATACATGTTGTGGATTCGCTTTTTCTATTTCGTTATTACGTTATTTCGTGATTATTAGAGCGTTTCCGAAAGTGAATGTGATAATGTATATTTTTAAAAATAATTCAACATTCCATAAAATCAAAAATTTCATACCGTTCGTCACTAAATTATTCATATATAATGGCTGAATATTGTTTCATTTATATACAAAATTTGAGATCGCTATCTTAAGTTTTGCAAAAGTTACAATAAAGCGATAATGTCAATTTTTTGAAAAATTCAAAACATCATAAAATTTTAACGGTTCAACCGATCTTAAACAAATTCAATAGCGATCACCGACGTATGAAAGCTCACATTCATACCAATTTTAAGATCAATATCTCGAAAATTAAAAGAGCTATCGCGTAAACAGACATTTTTCAAGAAATTAAAAAACGCGTAATAATGTAACGATGAAGTGGATTTTAACAAAAATCTGTATGAACGATGAGGCTTGATCCCTCTATCTATAGTACAAATTTCAGCTTGATATCCAAGGCATTCCCGAGTTATAAAGGTTTACATTTTTCGATCACACACACACACACATACAGATATTATTTCTAAATCACTTTTCTCGACGTTTTGGCCCATTCTGAGTGTACTGACATGAATATCTCGAAAAAAAATTTTTCATGAATACAAAACTTCCTCTATGAGAAAGCATAAAGTAATAGGTGATGGGCCTCTGCTCCATTACTCACTAATAAAGTAATGGGTGATGGACCTCTGCTCCATTACTCATTAATAAAGTAATGAGTAGTGGATTCGAGTTCCGTTATCAATTTTTTTCATAACAAATTATGCATTATTTTCACATAAAAAATTTCACAACTCTGCTTTCAACTAACTTCTAGCTTTTGACTGACTACTAACTTTTCACCAACTTTTGACTACCTACTAACTAACTTCTAACTTTTAAAAGTCAAAAGTTGAAAGTTACTGAAAAGTCAGTCAAAAGTTAGTACTTAGTCAAAAGTTAGAAGTTAGTTGAAAGTTAGTCTAAAGTTAGAAGTTAGTTGAAAGTTAGTCTAAAGTTAGAAGTTAGTTGAAAGTTAGTCAAATGTTAGAAATTAGTCAAAAGTCAGAAGTTAGTCAACAGTTAGTCAAAAGTAAGAAGTTAGTAGTTAGACAAAAGTTAGTCCAAAGGTCAAAAGTTAGAAGTTAGTTGAAAGTTAGTCAAATGTTAGAAATTAGTCAAATGTTAGAAATTAGTCAAAAGTTAGAAGTTAGACAACAGTTAGTCACAAGTAAGAAGTTAGTAGTTAGACAAAAGTTAGTCAAAGGTCAAAAGTTAGAAGTTAGTTGAAAATTAGTCAAATGTTAGAAATTAGTCAAAAGTTAGTCAAAAGTTAGTCAAAAGTTAGTCAAAAGTTAGTCAAAAGTTAGTCAAAAGTTAGTCAAATGTTCGAAATTAGTCAAAGGTTAGAAGTTAGTCAAAAGTTGAAAGTTACTGAAAAGTCAGTCAAAAGTTAGTACTTAGTCAAAAGTTAGAAGTTAGTCTAAAGCTAGAAGTTAGTTGAAAGTTAGTCAAATGTTAGAAATTAGTCCGAAGTTAGTCAACAGTTAGTCAAAAGTAAGAAGTTAGTAGTTAGACAAAAGTTAGTCCAAAGGTCAAAAGTTAGAAGTTAGTTGAAAGTTAGTCAAATGTTAGAAATTAGTCAAAAGTTAGAAGTTAGACAACAGTTAGTCAAAAGTGAGAAGTTAGTAGTTAGACAAAAGTTAGTCAAAGGTCAAAAGTTAGAAGTTAGTTGAAAATTAGTCAAATGTTAGAAATTAGTCAAAAGTTAGTCAAAAGTTAGTCAAAAGTTAGTCAAAAGTTAGTCAACAGTTAGTCAAAAGTTAGTCAAAAGTTAGTCAAATGTTCGAAATTAGTCAAAGGTTAGAAGTTAGTCAAAAGTTGAAAGTTACTGAAAAGTCAGTCAAAAATTAGTACTTAGTCAAAAGTTAGAAGTTAGTCTAAAGCTAGAAGTTAGTTGAAAGTTAGTCAAATGTTAGAAATTAGTCAGAAGTTAGTCAACAGTTAGTCAAAAGTAAGAAGTTAGTAGTTAGACAAAAGTTAGTCCAAAGGTCAAAATTTAGAAGTTAGTTGAAAGTTAGTAAAATGTTAGAAATTAGTCAAAAGTTAGAAGTTATACAACAGTTAGTCAAAAGTAAGAAGTTAGTAGTTAGACAAAAGTTAGTCAAAGGTCAAAAGTTAGAAGTTAGTTGAAAATTAGTCAAATGTTAGAAATTAGTCAAAAGTTAAAACTTAGTCAAAAGTTAGAAGTTAGTTGAAAATTAGTCAAATGTTAGAAATTAGTCAAAAGTTAAAACTTAGTCAAAAGTTAGAAGTTAGTTGAAAATTAGTCAAATGTTAGAAATTAGTCAAAAGTTAGAAGTTAGTCAAAAGTTAATCAAAAGTTAGTCAAAAGTTAGTCAAATGTTCGAAATTAGTCAAAAGTTAGAAGGTAGTCAAAAGTTAGTCAAAAGTTAGTCAAAAGTTAGTCAAAAGTTAGTCAAAAGTTAGAAGTTAGTCAAAAGCTAGAAGTTAGTTAAAAGTTAGAAGTTAGTTAAAAGTTAGTCAAAAGTTAGAAATGAAACAGGTCGCAAAGGACTATTGCTAAGATTTTCAGGTATCCGGATAGTTCGTCTCTGAGAGATCGCCCGCTCGCAGCTCGCAGCCGTTCCAGTGCCCCGGCATCTTTTGAGAGTAGCCGGAGGGGCTTCCCTGGACCTGGTCAAGAGACCGGAAGGAACCATGGGAGGTCCCACAAAGGCACTGGTTCGTCTTTTTTGAGAAGGACCGCTTGCCGAAGCAGCAGCGACCGTTCTAGTTTTTTTGAGCCCTTTGAGAATGAGCGAGATCACCCGAAGCCCCGTTGCCCGTCATCAAGTCACTCGAGATCACCCACGCACCCCAGGACCCCAAATTCTCGACCCTTTTCCCCCACTGAAAAAATTCCCTCGCTTATGGCGTATCCCGTGCCATGCCCTGCCCCGTGCCCAGAAGTCCCCGCCCTCCGGAAGTTCTTAAGGCCACCTTCTCCCCCGCAACGAGTCCCTCCGTGTAGTCCACTCCCTTATCACGACGAGAACTCAAGGTTCCGTTGTCGACCAAGCCCACCAAGACCCAGGAGTTGGCCAGAGAGAATCTCGGAGCCAACAGGCCCCCAACAACCCCTTCGTTATTTTTACCCTTCCTTCCCGGCACCTCCAGCGATGCAATCGTGGCTCGCAACCCCCCCACGTGTTCCCGGGAGCCCAAGAAGTCCCCGAAGTATCCGCGCATTCTTGCCGCACCCCCCACCCCGGTATGATTGTGTGTGAATGCTTAAGTAGTCGGCGACGTACTTTCGTCTAAGCGGGGGGGAGTTTGTAACAAAGTAGATTGTTTACAAGCTTCGCCCTGTAGGCCGGCTCGAAGGCCATCACACGGCGCCTATATTTGGTTTTTTTACGTTGTTAATTATATTCTAGATTAAGTACAGGTTAATATATTGTGTAGGAATCACCCTTTCCCTCTCCCCTCCCCTTTAATATCCCTGGTATGTGTGCGTAGTTTTAAGGAACGAAGAGCAACGAGGCCCACGAGAACGAGATAGAGAGACTACGGCCGCTTAGGCAGAGTGACGTGGGGAGGGTGTGGGCTGGAGATTAATCATCTCACCCCGGACAGCATCTACAGCCAGCTGATGAGTACACTCCGCACCACACAAGTAGCCTCCACGCTCGTGTGGACATATGTTGGAGTTAGCCGCCCAACTGCGTGAGTGTACTCGCACTACAAGGATCGCCAGCGGCAGTCAAACAGCCCGCGGCGATCACACCGTCCAGCTGCGCTACACTGCTCCGCTGCAGCACCGATCGAGCGCCACTGACCAGCCACACTCGATCCGCTGATCGATGCCGACGCGCCGTAGTGCTCTCGAGCCGACAACATCTAGGAAGAAGGCCAAGGACATTTTGACTTACTTCGAGCCTGGCCGTCGTCCAGTTAGGATATATAATACTTCGAGAGTAACCGGGGGAGATTGTCCACGGTACCAATTGTGAGTGTTTGTGTGTGATCGAGTGAGTAATTTTTAATATATTTTTGAGACCCTTTTTCGCCCCTTCAGCCCCGTATTTTTCCGGATTCACGTGTTATTGTTTTTGTATTACGTTAACCGGCTGCCACCCCGTGGAGCCCGGCATTTCCCTATAGAGTTAAGTAGTGTTTATTTCGAGTGTTTCCTGCGTGCGAGGTAGTGTGATGGTGATTGCGACCACCTCGGCGATATTTTTTTAGTGCGGTATTTTTTTTTCCCCCCATTATTATTTTCGCCCGTATTATTTTCCCATTATTATTTTGCCCATCATTATTTTCCCATTATTAGTTTGCCCATTATTATTTTCCCATTATTAGTCTTGCCCATTATTATTTGCCATCATTATTTACCCATTATTAGTTTGCCCATTATTATTTTCCCATTATTAGTTTTGCCCATTATTATTTGCCATTATTATTTTCCCTTATTATTTTTCCGTTTATTTTGGCCCTGTTAGTGAATATCCCCCCCCCCCCACCCTCCCTTCAGCCACACCGAGGTAATAATTAAGTAGCCATCGAGTTCGGGAATTCACGTCCTTGAGACCCGTCTCTTCTCCCAGCTAGCCGTGCCTGTGAATTATTATTTTTGAGCTCTATTTTCTTTTGGTTTGGAATTATTAAACGACCGTGAAACGTCACCGGTAAAGTAACGTTGCTACCCGATACGTAGCTGGCGCCCATTCTCCCCGTAAATTCAGTTATTGCCATTTTTCCCCTTTAATCCAATTATTTCTCGTTTCCCCCGTGAATTCAATTATTTTTATCCCCCCCCCCCCCCCCGTTAGCGAAAATCCCTCCCTCCCCCCTCGCCTTGATAGTTATTCAATTCAAGCGATTATATTAAGTTTAGTTAGAGTATTTTATCTAGTTTTTTCCCTTTTGTTTGTTATTGAGATTTTTGTTATTAAATAGATCTTTGTGATTTTTCTTATAATTAATTTCTTGTTTTTTTCTGTATTTTTCACTAACCCCTTCCCCCTCCTAATAAAAAGGGAAGCCGGTTATAATACATATTTATTGTTATTTATTAATTTATCATAAACATATTAGTTAAGTGAACTAATTAGCCTGTAGTATCAGTTGACATTTTTATAACAGTTTCTTCTTATCTTTTCAATTTTCGTTTTGCTTCAGTGACACATCCCGGGCATGACCGATGTTTTGGTTGTGGTCCGCCAATGTGGTCCCTCATGGTCTTTGTATTGTAGTGTAAATAGCAGCTCAGGTACGAGTTGATGTCGGCGTCACGCTTCAGGTCGTCGGGTAGTTTTTCCCACAGAATATCCATGGAATCACCCCAATATTTGATAATTGGCTATGGAATATACTCGAGACCTTTCTTGTTGAGCTCCCATGCGCTCTTATCAGAATGAATAATTAATACACCACTGACAATCTCCATTGTGACGGAGAAAATGAGAGAGACTACTGTTGCTACTCTTACTACTACTACTACTGTTAATACTGTTGTTACTACTGCTACTGATCAGATCTTATCACCACCAAGATTTACTGTCGACTGGTCTGTCTCAACGGTGTTTTCGTAATATATGTAGAATTCTCTGTCAATTCAGCCACTTTTTTCGACCATCTCCGATTTGCCCTGTAATTGGTTATACAGTGAGGTTCAGGTGAAACTAGACACCCAGCGAGCGCGCGCTTGGGAACTCTCAAATCTTATTGGCGGCCTTTCACCGGCAGTGCTACTCAACGCAGCGGCTTCTACGTCCTCGTGTGGCGTTGGAGGGGGCTGGAGAGTGGCATGGTAGGGAGATAGAGACGCTACAAAGATGCGTCTTCGCGCGTCATCAAAAAAAGTATCCTGGCACCAATGGTGTACCCATTTTCCGCGTATCCAGATTTTGTTCTCCAAGATACATTGAACTACACTGAAAAAAATGTCATTGATTCAATAAATCCATCGTTTGCGGGCTGCCAAAAAGAAGTATTGTTTAATTAACTCTAGTTCTTATTCGTTCAATCCCATTCAACATTGAAATAATAAAATATTATTTTGCTTATTTTAGAGTTATTGTTTCGATCTCGTATAGAATTGGAGGAATTAGAATTCAAATTAAGTCAAAAATTCCATCTATAAAGGCCGAAAATCGACGAAGCTAATTAAATAATGTAAACAATAAGACGGCCAAAGCCTAACAACAAGTCTAGTTTCAAATATGTCGTTAAACTATAAAAGGAATCGTGAATTAATGTCGCCAGAGCTACGGTGGTGTAATTGGTAACGCATCGGACTAGTGATCCGAGGTTCCCGGTTCAAACCCGGGCTGTGGCGATATTTTTTCACGATTAATTTTAATTGTAAAAATTGTTCGCTCTGGTTGCTTCGTCAATTCTTAATGATTTGATGAAGCAATTAGAGCGAACTAAAAAATTAATTCAGGGATTCGAAATGACGTTCCTATATAGGACCGTCGATAACATCAGAATCTTCGACACCGATGTCTCAGACCCGAGAACGATGTCAAAAATTTCATCTATAAAGGCCGAAAATCGACGAAGCTAATTAAATAATGTAAACAAATTAAGTTGATACCGCTTGTTTTTGGCAGCCCGCAAACGATGGATTTATTGAATCAATGACATTTTTTTTCAGTGTAATTATCGCAAAAAAATTTAAACGATTCTGTTAGTTAAAAAAAATTATTGTCCGAAGCATAATGGGCATAAAAAAGAAAAATCGTAAATCTGGAAATCAGGCGTGATTCTTAGATTTACAATTTTTCTTTTTTTTTCTTTCATTTTTTTGGTTATCGACAATGCTCCTCGTAATGTGTAGTTACTCCTGTTCCAAAATAAACTGGATAGTTTATCGCACAGAAATCGTATTTGTAAGGTCGATAATGGAAGTTCGGGAAAAAAAATCGTACAGGAAGAAACGCGGAACCGTTAAATTTCACTGATTCTTGACATTTTTATGTCCTTACGTTCGTCTACGATCCAACTACAATTTTAATATTATTATTTATTTGTCAACGGCAAGATCCTTTTTGCAAAAATACAGAAAAAAACAATAGAAAAATATTCCATAAAGATTAATATTAACATCGGCGACATGAGTCATATTATTTATCGCAGAAAAATTATGTGTTCACGCAAAAAAAAAAAAATGAAAACTTCTCTCTTGCTTTTCATTTTTTATTTAATTCCACCAGTATTCAAACGCTCCGAAATTTATTCGACGACCGAAAATATTAGACTTTTTTGGGTATACTATGCAGCCCTGATTTTAGTGGTACCAAATTTCTGGGGACTGCTAACTTGCCCCGAAATGTCTGGTATACCCCCTTTCTTTTAGTACTTCTGTAAAATGTCATCAATTGAAACTGGTCGCATTACAACTGCTGGCTCTACATTTGCACAACATTGAGTTTTGTCCTTACTTCGTGCGTAAGACAAAAATACAGCATACTGAGTAATAAAAGTCCGCTGTTATACAGTGCACGATTTTTTTTAAAGTTTTGCTTCAACAAGAATGCTAAAGGGGTCTTTTACGAATGAGAATACAAAAAAACGAAATAAACGAGATAAAACAAAACAACTTATTAATTGGATTAGTTAAACAACAATTTTTTTGTCAGTGCGCCATCGATTTCACTACTAAATATTGCTTCTAGCGAAAAAAAATAACGATATTTTCCTCTCAAAACGATGCAAGTAATGCATTACAATCAATTATACACCGATAAAGTTATAGTTGTTAAAAATAAGAAACAAATTGTTGTCTAATTAACGCAAGTAACAAGTTATTAACGTTTGACTTGCTTTTCTTTTTTCCTGGCATAGTTCACAGTAAGAAAGGTCGCGATCAACTTTTTTGTAGGAGCAAGACTTTTAAAGTAATCTGCGTGGAATCTGTGTCGAAAATGATTTCGACGTACTTTGTCCAATCTATTGCTTCTAGTGGAAAATATCAAATAAAGTTTTCCTCTTTAAACGGTGCAATCAATGCAATAAAATGAATTGTGGACGAATACAATTTTTCTTTTTAAATAACCGACAAATTGTTGTCCATCTAATGCAATTAACAAATAATAAGCTTTTAACTTGTTTGTCTCTATTCCTTCCATAGTTTAAAGTAAAAAAGATCCTAATAATCTTTTTTATACAAGTAAGACTTTAAAAGTAATCTGAGTGGAAGCTGTGTCGCCACCGACTTCGACATTTTTACTTCTAATAGTATTGCTTCTATCGAAAAATACCAAAGAATGTTTTTCTCTTAAAACCGTGCAAAGAATGGAATGAAATAAATTGCAGACCGATAAAATGATTGCTGTTGAAAATAAGCAACAAGTTTTTGTCTAATTAATGCAATTAACAAGTTACTAGCTTTTTAGTTGTTTTTATTTAGTCTTGCATAGTTCAGACTAAGAAAGGTCGTAATGAACTGTTTTCTAAAACCAAGACTTTTAGAGTAATCTGCTTGACGGTTGAGGCACCACCGATTTCAACGCGTGTTATTCTAAAACTTGTAACACGATTCTTTATTCCGAGATAATTCGGGAAAATTATCCCGGAGAATCGCTTGACAAATTCGGCACCCTGAAATACACCAAAAATGCACTAGGGCGCCAGGCCCTTCTGTTATTGCCTGAAGGGCCAAGAGGAAGAAAACTATCAATTATTCGACGCGAATACTCTTCGCACGAGCTGCTCAATCCGAGAGACTAGGTCGTGGGGGGTTAAGAGGGGAGAATCTTCAAAAATAACTGCAGAACCCAAAAACCGATGTAATATATAATGTGCTCGCTTTAATTAAACCAAATAAAATAGTTGGCGAGTACAGTAGGAGGCTCGGAGCCTCCAATATTCCCAAATACGATTTTACAAAAAAAATGGTTCCCGGACGGGGAACCCGTGCTCACTGGCACAACTGAATCTATATAAACTAAAATTAGGAATAAATAAATTCAAAATAAAAAACAAAAAGAATTACAAATTCGTCAAATAATGGGCGTGAACGCTACGCGTCACGCCGCCAAAATAGTGAGTGATTCTCTCTCACTCTTACGCTACGGGACGGCTGAGGCACGTCTCGTATTTTCCAATAACTTAAATCTTCCCAAAAAACTATTCAAAATCAAATACAATAAATACAACTTTCGGTTAAAGTTAAATTTTTTCTCTCGGTTGGCCGTAGCCAAACCGAGCAGACCCCGCGAGATATTCTCTTGGCGAGACGAAAATCGTCTCGCCTCGTGGTGGCAGAAGGCCTGAATTTCTTCCAATAATTACCAAAAACACTATTATGTCACGGCACCTGACAGTACAATATTAAAATGCACTGACCCACCTCTAGTACGTGATGCTCCGTGTTAAGGACCGAAATAACGTCCTTCCTTCTTTTCCAATTAATTCCTATGTTCCGATATAATACTTCCAATACGGTTTCCAATATTACAATCGTTCGTGCGCTACTGTTCGCACGCGTGTCCAGCCAACAAGTGACGAGTCGCGGCGCGTGCCGGTCTCGCCAAAATCGCTCGAGGACGAGAGGAGTGCGCGGAGGGTACGCATCCCTTCGCAGCGACACATTTATTAGTGGTCTGTCGCGAAGACAGACTACCATTCGACGCGGGAGTTCCAAACTCTCGCGTATGAATTTCCAAAATAGGAGGCCGATGTACTGCCGCCACGGTGCCGATTTCTTGATGCATGGAGCTGCCCTCGCTGCTGGCGTCTCCTCTTCCTCTGAGCTCCTGGATCCCAAAGACCATGCCGATTGGAGGTACTGATGCAGTACCTCACTCGTAGAAGGAAAGAAACGTTGATCGCCAGTGGGAGCGGGGACCGTGACATGTAAAATGTGTTCCAAACGAAATCAATAAATAATTCCTATAATCTCGCGTAGGTCTGGTCGATTTGACGCGACGCCGCAGTTTTGCCCTATTTTGCCTTGCAGCCGTATCCCGGCTTGCTGGCTGGACCATTTCTATGTCGCGGGCGACGTCAAAGGGGGGAGAGATGCAACGGACACCGCGTAACGCGAAATGCCGCGTTACAAACTATTGGTTGAAACGAAAAATACCAAAGTGCATTTTCCTCTTAAAGCGGTGAAAGGAATAGAGTGAAATCAATTTCACACAGATAATATAATTGTTGTTAAAAATAAGCAACAAATTCTTGACTTATTAATGCAACTAAAGATTAATTAACTTTCAACTAGTTTGCATCGATTCATTACTATTTTTGCAGTAAAAAAGGTCTTGTTTAACTTTTTTGTAGGAGTAAGACTTTGCCTTGAATTTCAACATAATTATTTTCAATAGTATTACTTCTAGCGAAAAGAACCAAGGGATGTTTTCCTCCCAGAACGATGCAAGGAAGGCAGAGGAATCAATTGCAGACCGATAAATTTATTGTTGTTGAAAATAAGCAACTAATTGTTGTCTAACTAATACAATTAAAAAGGTATTAATTTTAATTTGTTTATTTTTATTCATTGCATACTTTACAGTAAAAAATAACGTGATGACGTTTTTTTTTTGTAGAAACATGACTTTTAACGTATTCTGCGTAGAAGCTGTGTTGCCATGAATTTCGATGTAATTATTTTCAAAACTATTGCTTCTAGCGGAAAATACCTAACGACGTTTTCCACTAAAAAATGGGAAAGGAATGCAGTAAAATCAGTTGCGGATCGATGAAATGATTGTTCTTAAAAATAAGCAGCACATTGTTGTCTAACAAATGCAATTAACACGTTATTAACTTTTAACTTGTTTGCAGTCATTTTATCGGTGCGCAAGTAGTTTCAGTGCATTCGTTGCACCGTTTTAAGAGGAAAACGGCCTTTAGTATTTTCCGCTAGAAGCAATAGTTTTTAAAATAAATACGTCGAAATCAATAGCGACACAGCTTCCACGCAGGTTACGTTAAAAGTCTAACTCCTACAAAAAAGTTTATCACGACATTTTTTACTCTAAACTATGCAAGGAATAATGAAAAACCAGTTAAAAGTTAATAACTTGTTAATTGCATTAGTTATACAACAATTTGTTGCTTATTTTCAACAACAATCAGTTTATCGGTACGCAATTGATTTTACTACATTCCTTGCACAATATTAAGAGGAAAACGTCTTTTGGTATTTTTCACTAGAAGCAATACTTTCGAAAATAATTACGTCGAAATCGGTTGCGACTCAACACCGACGCAGATTACTTCAAAAGTCTTGTCCCTACAAAAACGTTGAATAGGACCTTTTTCACTTTAAACTATGCACGGAATAAGTAAATATAAGTTAAAAGTTAATAAATTGTTAATTGCATTAGTTAGACAACAGTTTGTTGCTTATTATCAACAACAATTATTTTATCGGTACGCAATTGATTTTACTACATTCGTTGCACAATTTGAGGAGAAAAATGTCCTTTAGTATTTTTCAGTAGAAACAATACTTTTGAAAATAATCACGTTGAAATCGGTTGCGACTCAACACCCACGCAGATTACTCTAAAAGTCTTGTCCCTACAAAAAGGTTGAATAGGACCTTTTTCACTTTAAACTATGCAAGGAATAAATAAATATAAGTTAATAGTTAATAAATTGTTAATTGCATTAGTTGGACAACAATTTGTTGCTTATTTTCAACAACAATTATTTTATCGGTACATAATTGATTTTACTGCATTCGTTGCACAATTTGAGGAGAAAAATGTCCTTTAGTATTTTCCACTAGAAACAATACTTTTGAAAATAATCACGTTGAAATCGGTTGCGACAAAAGACCCAAGCAGATTACTCTAAAAGTCTTATCACCACAAATTAGTTTGACAGGACCTTTTTCACTTTAAACTATGCAAGAAATAAATAAATATAAGTTAAAAGTTAATAACTTGTTGATTGCATTAGTTAGATAATAATTTGTTGCTTATTTTCAGCAACAATTATTTTATCTGTCCGCAATTGATTTTACTACATTCCTTGCATAGTTTAGAGTTTAAAAAGGTTGTCATCAACTTATTTGTAGGAGCAAGACTTCTAGAGTAATCTGCGTGGGTGTTGTGTCGCAACCGATTTCGAAATTATTATTTCCAAAATTATTGCTCCTAGTGAAAAATACCAAAGGATGTTATCCTCTTAAATGGTGTAAGGAAAGCAGAAAAATCAATTGTAACAAATTATTGTCTAACTAATGCTATTACCAAGTTATTAACTTTTAACTTGTATTTATTTAAAACCAGCATAGTTTAAAGTGAAAAAGGTCCTGTCAAACTAATTTGTGGTGATAAGACTTTTAGAGTAATCTGCTTGGGTCTTTTGTCGCAACCGATTTCAACGTGATTATTTTCAAAAGTATTGTTTCTAGTGGAAAATACTAAAGGACATTTTTCTCCTCAAATTGTGCAACGAATGCAGTAAAATCAATTATGTACCGATAAAATAATTGTTGTTGAAAATAAGCAACAAATTGTTGTCCAACTAATGCAATTAACAATTTATTAACTATTAACTTCTATTTATTTATTCCTTGCATAGTTTAAAGTGAAAAAGGTCCTATTCAACCTTTTTGTAGGGACAAGACTTTTAGAGTAATCTGCGTGGGTGTTGAGTCGCAACCGATTTCAACGTGATTATTTTCAAAAGTATTGCTTCTAGTGAAAAATACTAAAGGACATTTTTCTCCTCAAATTGTGCAACGAGTGCAGTAAAATCAATTATGTACCGATAAAATAATTGTTGTTGAAAATAAGCAACAAATTTTTGTCTAACTAATGCAATTAACAATTTATTAACTTGTAACGATAATTTTGGATTACATTAAATTTAAAAATTCTGAAAGTCTAGAATTTGAGACTCGAATAGGAAAGAAATTAATGTAGGCTTCAAATAATAGGTAAAAGTAGGGTTTATTCAAAAATATATGGTTTAACAATGTGAAATACTATCGATTTTTCAAGTAGCAAGATATTTTTGAACAGTTTATAGAAATTTCGTAATTCTTGTGACCAGTGGCGACATCAGACGGAAAATGATTACTTTAAAGTATTGATTTTATCCTTAAATAGATCCTATTGGCTTGTCATGAATTGGTGAGCTCGTACATCCAATCAGCGCCACGGGGTCTTGACGTGCTATTCTTGTATAGCGCTGTCTCTCTCACTTTCGTGAAGCCTCGGAGCTCTCACTCCTACGGTCGGTTGCTCGACTTCTCGGAAGTTGGCGCGGCGACGAGTGATGATCGTGGTCGATGCAGGAAGTCATCAGTCGGGCCAAGATGGCCGTCCCCTTGCGACAGGTGGAATGTCGCCGGATTTTTCAGTTTTCGGTATCTCTGGTTAGAGATTACCGAATTCGTTCCTCGATGGCTCCTTTGCTTCGTTGCAGTGATTGTGTTCGTGGTGTCGACTCAACATGGCTTCGTTGGTTTTGTGGGTCGTGGAAAAGATTAAATGCTTCACATGGAAATTCTCGACTTGCTCCTTCCGTTCACGTTATATGACCAACTCCCGTCTGTCATGCGGTTAACTTCTCTGAAGGTAGTTGCGTTGTATAATCGTGAAATCTCGTAGTTAGGGTTTTTCACTACCTGCTAACAATTAGATCAGACATCGGCTTCTAGCAGTGAACGTTTTAATGGTTTGCTATTTTCTGCTCCTGTTAACAGAATAAATCAGACATAGGCATCTAGCAGTGACCGTTTTAATGGTTTGCTATTTTCTTGTAAGTCCAATCCGTCCACAATTCCCTTGGCTTCCTTCCTTCTGTGTCTCTTGGCTCCTTCTGGTGTTCCTCGGCTGACTGGTTCTGAAAACGATCTAAAGAGAAGTGCCCTTTTGTTTGCGCGCACCCTCCTGTTATACTGGTTCCACCTCTATTTCTGTCTCGCTTGCTCTTCTAGCCTCGTCTGCCACCCTTGTTCCTGTAGCCCATTAGGGGGATAGCCCATCGATTTTCTTGGAAGCGTTGATCGATCCTCGCTCGAAATGTAGTTCGTCGTTTGTACTATAGCTTTTGCTCGGAGATCACGGAAATCCTACAGATGGCGCCACTTGTATCGCTATCTTAGTTCGGTACTCCTTCTTACATGCTATAGGACGTTATATTGTCCCCCAAATACATGGTGAGTACAAATTTATTTTACGAGGCTTGTATTTTTAATCCCATCCTTTCGTTTTCTGCTTTCAGATTTCGCTTTCCCCTGCTTGCTTCTTCTTCTCTTTTGTTATTACTATTTTTAAAGAAATACATCTCTCTTTTTTTTTTTTTTTTTAAATCATTGTTGTTTATTATATATTTCATTCTTTTCCTCATCCACATCAAAACAAATTAATATTATTATTTTTTTTTTCTTTTTGTACATAATTTCCACATTCATTCCTTTCATCATTCACAAAAATTGAACTAAAAACACTTCTTAAAAATAAATAACATGTCTTTATAAAACATTCATCCTTCCATACTCAAAAACGCTTCTTAAAAATAAATAACATGTTTTTATAAAACATTCATCCTTCCATACTCAAAAAACTCAAAATAAAAATATCACTTTTTTATAAAATAACTAAAAATAACACCTTTACCACTGTCACTTAAACATTCACTCTTCCATTCTTTTTCATACCCACTCCATTTCCTCATCTCCTTCTTCCTCTTCCCACAATTCGCCCCCGTCCATCAACCACTCGTCGGGGATTGGGGGTTGGCAAACGATGGCGTACTCTCTCTCCTCCGATGCTTCCTCTAATTGTTGAGGGGCTACTGGTGCGGGAGCAGCCACGTCTTCCTCCTCACTCTCTCGCCCTGTCCCATATCCCTCGTCGGCGTCCTCAGGGTTTTCCCAAAAATGAGGATCTAAAAACAATCCTCCGTCGTTTCCCCATTCGAAATGATGGAGATTATTCCCTCTCGTCCCGCAATTCACCCTTATTAGGGCGTCCGATAATCGAGTGACCCCTCCTATGGCGTCGGGAAACCATAGCTCGACTAACTTGGCATCGGCGTGGATATTGTGGGGAAAAATGGTCATCTGCCACGTGCGTCCCACAATCATCCTTCGCACCATATTCATTTGTGGTTGTGTCCACGTTTCGTGAGTGGGGCGGACGTGGTTTAACCCCACTGCGATTACTTGAGCCGGTACACTTCTGGATTCAGGTGTGGTACGGAAGACGTGGCCCTTGTGGACCATAATGGGCCTAGCTTCGTCTATCAACCACACATTTAACCGGCTTCCTTCCGGTGGTAGTCGGTGTATTACCGCCCGTTCATATCCCCTGTTGGTTGAGACGATGACCGATCTTCCAATTTGGAGTTCTTCCTCCTCCATGATTGTGGCTGGTCTTGTCCCTCGAATACCCTCCATCCTTTCTTCATAAGTATTTTGTTGTTCACCTAGTCTGATGTAGATACGTCCGGGGTTTGAACATTCCACCACTGTTACATCAGTGTACTCCCCCGCAAGGTCCTCCACTGGGTAATTTACGTAAGTCGCCTCGTCGTACATCCTTCACTTTTTCGTCTTACTTTGTAACTGAGGAAACCGGATATCCTTGTCCGGAAGTGGAAGGAACGAAAACACGTGCTCCATAATTTAGAGTCCTAGGGATTTTCCTGGGTGCCAATCCTTAATATTGTCTTCGGTAAGTATTATAATTCCATTTATATCTTTATCATATTTCACGTCCCATCGGCTCTTAGATTTATTTTTCTTATTTTTGACCATATTTTTCTCTTTTCTTAGGCGTTCCAGCTTCCAGGAAGTGTTCAAGGCCACCGCAGCAATTTCCGGTAAGTTTTCCATGTTTGATTTTTTTTTTTATGTTATTTTTCTTTTTCAGCTTACACGTCTTCTGGTAGATGTTCCGTTGCCGGTGGTTGCGGAGAATAGGGTGAATTTCGACTTTTCATCCCCTTATATTGAATCTCCCTCCCACCGAGACTGCCCTCTACAACTTCATATCGATCTAGATTGATCCTAGGTAATTTAGATTACGAAATTTCTGTACCTGATGTTACTAACGCTATTACGCGCGAAAATTTGAATCATATTGTAATCGTTTCCTGAAATAAAGCACTTATCTTCAAATGTAACTGTTTTTACTTATTCATTTATAACTCACATCTTGTCCTTTCTTTCTCTTAAGTGTGTTTATTCTTCTGTAGAGTTCTTAGATGTTTCGGTCCGCTTTTCGTTTGCGTTTCCATTCCTCATTTGTTCTTGTAGTTCCTCCTTGTTTTCTGGGCTTACTTTGTATTTTGTTAGGAGACTTGCGTGGAATTTCCCCCGGATTTTTTTTGTTGCTATTTCCTCTAATAAGTACGTTGCCAGTCCTACGCATTTTTGAATACGATAAGGTCCTTCTTTTAATGGTAAGAATTTTGAGGTTATTTGTTTTGTTGTGGCATTAAATTTAAATTTAAATTTAAATTAAATTTGTGTGTGGCATTAAATTTTTCAGCTCGTTTAATTCCTTTCTTGTGAATTCTATCCTTGACAATCTTGAGTTTTCCTCATAGCTCATTGGAGCTTCCTCCTCGCTTGGTATCATTCCCAACCATTTGTTCCATGCCCTTATTGGCTTCGTTTTACATTGCAGCTCTATTGGTGGAAAATCTGTTGTCTCGTGATGTGATTCGTTGATGCAGTCTTGTACTACTCGGATCCATTTAAACCATCCTCAGTGATTTTCTTCTAGAAAGGCTCTAAAAAATCGTCCAAGCTCTCGATTTACCCTTTCCACAATGTTTCCTTGTGGGTGTCGTATTGATGAAAATATTGCTTTGATGTTTTCGTCTTTTAATTTTTGTAACCAGTTATTGGCGGTAAATTGCGTTCCATGATCGAATTGTATTCTTGCGGGTTTCCCGTATCGAGGAATATAATCGTTGAAAATTCTCTTTATCACCGTTGCTGTGTTTGCTTTTTTCATTGCGTATAATACGACGTATTTGCTGAATGCATCTATCGTTACGAGGATGTGTTTGACACCACCCATAGAGGTTGGAAGTGGTCCGTAAAAATCGATGGAAATCAAGTCCCCCGGCCCGTCAGGCACTATGTTTTGCATGGCTGCAAAATTTGTTTGTACCGAGACCTTATTGCGCTGACAATTGTCACAGCAGGCAACTATCATTCGTATTTGCCGGGCTAGATGCGGATACGAAAAATCCTCGTCTAGCATTCTAAAGCATTTCCGGCAACCCAGATGTCCATAGATCTCATGACATTCCTTTATCAATTTGTGGGCAATGCTCTTCGGTAAAATTACCTTCCATACTTTCTTCTTGTTGCATTTTTGTAGAATTCCATTTATCAATCGATACTTGTTTTCCTCTCTCTGATCCTTGTTCATCTCTAATAGGTTGATGATTTCTCCCAGATCTTTCTGCTCTCGTTGCGATTTTCCGATGTTTTTCATTTCCATTACTAGTTCCTTGGATGGTTTTCTCGCAAGTATTGCTGCTATTAGGATTCGTCCTCTTCTTATGTCGTTTTCATCTGGTCTTAGTCGACTTAATGCATCTGCTGCAGCATTTTTCTTCCCTTCGAGATGTTCTACGTTTAAATCGTAGTCCTGGATTGACAGGACCCATCTCATCAATCTTTCGGTAGTGAACCGGCAAGTTTTGAGAAACGTTAAGGCCTTATGATCCGTCTTAATCATGATTTCTGCTCCTTTCAGGTATGTACGAAATTTGTCCAACGCCCATATAATCGCCAGTAATTCTTTTTCTGTTGTTGTATAGGCGTATTCTGCACCTTTCAGTGTCCTGCTTGCGAAGGTTATTACTTCATTATCTCCTTGATCATTCTTTTGAAATAAAATTGCCCCCAAAGCAAATCCACTTGCATCTGTACTGAGGGTGTATGGCCTGCGTATGTCAGGGTATCGTAGAACTACTGCTTCGCAAAACAGTGTTTTTACTTTTTCAAATGCTTCTCTCATTTCCTCATTCCATTTCCATTTCACTCCTTTTCTTAGTAGTTCTAACAGCGGTGCCGTCTCATGTGCATGGCGATGCGTCAATTTGGTGTAAAAGTTTATTAAACCCAGAAATCCTCTTAATTCTTTTATATTACTTGGTGCCTTGTAATCCTTTATGGCTTTGATCTTTTCTGGATCTGGTTTCAAACCTTTTGTTGAGAGAATATGACCAAGAAAAGAGACCTCCTTCCGAAAAAAATGTGATTTCCCAAATTTCAGTGTCATTCCGTGTTGTTGGAATCTGTGAAACAATAATCCCAAATGGTGCAGGTGTTCTTCGTGATTCTTCGACATTATTAGCAAGTCATCCACAAAATTTATCACAAAATCCAATCCATCCAGCACGACATCCAAAGCTTTTATCAGACTGGCAGTACTGGTTTTTAGTCCGAAAGGAGTCACTGTAAACTCATAACATTTTCCATTATGTTGGAAAGCGGTATATTTCCAGGAGTCCGGATGCAATTGTATTTGCCAAAAACTGCTGGTTAGATCGAGTGTCGATATCACTTTCCACCACATCTCTGAAAGATTTCTTCGATTGGAAGAGCGTTGTTGTGATCATTTACCAGATAATTGTTTAATTCTCTGGCATCTAGGCATAGCCTCACGCTATCATCGTCTTTCGTGACGGGCATCAATGGATTTATGTAAATACTTTCTGACCTCTTAATAATTCCGTAATCCATCATTTTCTCAATTTCTCGCTGTACTCTCTCTCTTTGGAGTAGCCCAACCGGATATGCCTTATGAAAGTATGGCTTTGCATCTTTTAAATTCAGTTTATGTTCGTATTTTGTCATGCGACCTGGTCTTTTATCGAAGACTACTCTTAGATCACTTACTAGAGCCTTAAAATGTTCTCTCACTCCAGGATCTAAATCTGGACACTCATCCATTTTCTCTTCGAATTCCTTTTCAGTTAAATGAAATTTTGAAATATCCTCTGGGATTTCTTGCATTTCATTACATTCCATCCTTTGAGTTTGATCTGGATCTAATAACTCCCATTCACCCTCTCGGAGTCTCGCGACGATTTTATCTTGTACCGCCACTACTCGTTGCTTTGCATCTATTGATATTTGTAGGCTTAACATCCCATCGATTCCGATCAATAGTAGTCGCAAGAGCTTCGGAACCACCAGTAATTGTAGATTCCCCTTTGATCCATATGTTTCGGCCTCTACCATTATCTGTTTTTTTACCCTTTCTGCTTCTTCTCCAAATGCTCCTACAACCTTTGTTGACTGTACAGGTAATATTGGACAATTTTCAAATCTTATCTTATTTTCGAGATAAAATTTCTCTTGAATGCAACAGACTTGGCTTCCACTATCTATCAATGTTAGCACAGACTCTCCTTCTACCTCCACCGGTATTTCTGGACATTTAGTATGTATATTTTCGTACCATTTTGGTTCTACTCTTTTTTCCTCCTTCAGAAATTCTCTCGGATTCTCCATTATTGTACAAATGCTCGGCATATCCATTTCTTTTGCAGGGATAACTAGTTCTGTATTGGTGACCTCCGCTGGCCTAGACTTGTCCAATTCCTCCTTGTCGCACTCCTCCTCTTTCTCCAACTTATCAAATTTCCTGGACAGTCCTTCCTGGTGCTGTTCTTCCAATACAGCGTCTTGGTTATCCTGATTGCTAATCCCTTGGATCACCGCCGATCGTTTTGTACTCTCTTCTTCTACATCCTTCTCTTTTACCTTTCTCTCCTTTTTCTTTATTCTCCTCCTCTCATTTCCTTTTTGTCTGATACTCATTCCTTTTTTGTCCGTTGCGCTCCGTAATTCAATCTCGTCTTTTTCTTTTATAGGTTTTCCGGGCGCAACGGCTATTCGTTTCCCGGAATTTTATTCTGTGCTTCCATTTGTCTTCTTACCTCGGGAGTCATAGTTGACTCAATGTAAGGGCCCATTTGCCTTATACTATTTACTGGTGCCGGAGGCGTTGCCTCTTTCCTTTGACCCTCTTGCTGCCATGTTGGGTTTTCCTGCTGTCTAGGAAGTGAAACCGCAGTGTACTGTTTAGCTGATACATCGGTCCATCTGTTCGGATCACTTCCTCCATATTGTCTCTCTCTCGTTTCATATTGGCGCGGTGGACCACCTCCGTACCTCGGCTGGTTCTTGTATCCTTGTCGCCCATTCCTCGGACTGTTTCTTTGGGAATTTAGTGGTCCTGCCATATCGATATTTTCCAACAGCTCCAAGAAATCTCTTGCGTTCTTAATTTGCTGGACCCTGACAGCACATCTTACTTCTTCGTCAAAGTGGCGTGAGAGTTTTTGGATAATCATTTCGTCGCACATTTTTTCGGCTAAATCACGAGCATTACCAATTATCAATGTAGCGTATTCAGCTCGTGTTCTTCTCTGGGTATAGGGATCATATACTCCAAATTCTAGATTGCTTCTGACTTTGTTTTGCAATTCGTAATTCCAATATCGGCTGACAAATGTGATGGAAAAATTGTTAATGTCATGCTCGTCCTGGTTTTCCAAATTCCACCAGTTTTCTGCTTCGCCTGTGAGAGATTCCCTTAGGACGTGTCGGATATCTGTTCCTTTGACGCCAGCGGCTTCACAATATTCCTGTAAATTTTGCAAGTATTTCATGGGCCTTTCTTTACCATTCGCTGCGAATTTCGGTATCTTCTGTGGTACCCCTGGTAATCGAGGTATTCCACCTGCATTCCAGGTGTTACTCATTCCCCAAATTGAGGTATTCGGGTTCTTTACCATCCTTTCCAATTTGTCGAGGCGTGTTGCACAGTTTGAGGGTATCGTCTCCCGTAGTTGTTCTAAGCCCACAATTCTCTGGTTGAGGTCTAAATGTTCCCGCCTTTGTAATCTTATCGCTGACATTGTTTCCTGCATTCTTTTCTCCAAGAGTTCTACCGTTACTTTTTTGTTCTTGAATATACGTGTTCTCTATGGACTGACTTTCGGCTAAACCTTTTAGAGCTGCTTCAATTTTCCTATCGGTGTGGTACTCTAGCTTCGTGAGTTTCTTCTCTATCGTTCTTTCCACTTCGCCCTTGTTTCCTTTTATTTCATCCTTGACCTTTTCATTTCTTTCTTCCTGCTTCCTTTCCATTTCTACCAAGAATTGCATCATTTCAGCCAAGCTACAAGGATTCGGATCGACTACGATTGTATCATCTTTTGACTTCTGATTCGTGTTCATCTCCTCATCGTTTGTTTCGTCACCTTCGCTGTTTCTTGGTTGGATATCAGAGATGCGATTTATTCTTTCTCGATCTTTCTCTTTATCTCCCGCCAATAGATGATCTGCCGTCGTAGATTCCCATTGTAACGATGCGTCAGTGATACTATCATTTTGAGCCTCTCTTGCTTTTCTTATCGCCTCCAGAGCTTCTATATCTTCTAGTTCTTCTGCGATGCTCTTTCTCCTTTCATGCTCAGCCATCTTATTAATTTGCAAAAATTTCTTTCAAAACGACAGAATAAAATCTCCACTTTCCCTTTTACAGCCTTTCCTTCCCCTATTCGAGTCCCTGTTCGGGCGCCAAATGTAACGATAATTTTGAATTACATTAAATTTAATAATTCTGAAAGTCTAGAATTTGCGGCTCGAATAGAAAAGAAATTAATGTAGGCTTCAAATAATAGGTAAAAGTAGGGTTTATTCATAAAAACACGAAATATATGGTTTAACGATGTGAAATACTATCGATTTTTCAAGTAGAAGAAATTTCGTAATTCTTGTGACCAGTGGCGACATCAGACGGAAAATGATTACTTTAAAGTATTGATTTTATCCTTAAATAGATCCTATTGGCTTGTCATGAATTGGTGAGCTCGTACATCCAATCAGCGCCACGGGGTCTTGACGTGCTATTCTTGTATAGCGCTGTCTCTCTCACTTTCGTGAAGCCTCGGAGCTCTCACTCCTACGGTCGGTTGCTCGACTTCTCGGAAGTTGGCGCGGCGACGAGTGATGATCGTGGTCGATGCAGGAAGTCGTCAGTCGGGCCAAGATAGCCGTCCCCTTGCGACAGGTGGAATGTCGCCGGATTTTTCAGTTTTCGGTATCTCTGGTTAGAGATTACCGAATTCGTTCCTCGATGGCTCCTTTGCTTCGTTGCAATGATTGTGTTCGTGGTGTCGACTCAAAATGGCTTCGTTGGTTTTGTGGGTCGTGGAAAAGATTAAATGCTTCACATGGAAATTCTCGACTTGCTCCTTCCGTTCACGTTATATGACCAACTCCCGTCTGTCATGCGGTTAACTTCTCTGACGGTAGTTGCGTTGTATAATCGTGAAATCTCGTAGTTAGGGTTTTTCACTACCTGCTAACAATTAGATCAGACATCGGCTTCTAGCAGTGAACGTTTTAATGGTTTGCTATTTTCTGCTCCTGTTAACAGAATAAATCAGACATAGGCATCTAGCAGTGACCGTTTTAATGGTTTGCTATTTACTTGTAAGTCCAATCCGTCCACAATTCCCTTGGCTTCCTTCCTTCTGTGTCTCTTGGCTCCTTCTGGTGTTCCTCGGCTGACTGGTTCTGAAAACAATCTAAAGAGAAGTGCCCTTTTGTTGGCGTGCACCCTCCTTTTATACTGGTTCCACCTCTATTTCTGTCTCGCTTGCTCTTCTAGCCTCGTCTGCCACCCTTGTTCCTGTAGCCCATTAGGGGGATAGCCCATCGATTTTCTTGGAAATGTAGTTCGTCGTTTGTACTATAGCTTTTGCTCGGAGATCACGGAAATCCTACAGATGGCGCCACTTGTATCGCTATCTTAGTTCGGTACTCCTTCTTACATGCTATAGGACGTTATAAACTTTTAACTTATATTTATTTATTCCTTGCATAGTTTAAAGTGAAAGAGGTCCTATTCAACCTTTTTGTAGGGACAAGACTTTCAGAGTTATCTGCGTGGGTGTTGAGTCGCAACCAATTTCAATATGGTTATTTTCAAAAGTATTGCTTCTAGTGAAAAATACTAAAGGACATTTTTCTCCTCAAATTGTGCAAGAAATGCAGTAAAATCAATTGCGTACCGATAAAATAATTGTTGTTGAAAATAAGCAACAAATTGTTGCCTAACTAATGCAATTAACAAGTTTTTTTTTTCGCATTTCCCCCCGCCTGGAGGCATGTCGCCTATTGCGGGGTCGGCCCGGGTGAGTAGCCAGTCCCCCCTGAGGGTCTGGTCCGGATCAGTAGCCAGGCCCCCATGCGGCCGCATCCGACTTCCCCCTCTATATTGCATTCGCCATAGCATTTCTGCCATGGGCATAGGGAAACTGCGAAAATCTATGTCGATATAGCCGGTCTCGAGTTCGCCTCACGGCACCGGAGCTACGTCACGTTTCGTCGAGAACGTAAACACGGACTACAGCTGTATACATGTGACCGCCACAGGTAGGAATACCTGTGTAGGCCTCATGTATACATCTGGAGCTTCATCGCGCCCGTATTTATATTTTCGACGAAAATCGACGGCACCGGGAATCGAACCAGCGACCTACCGATCCTCTGGACTAGAGGCCAGTACACTGACCACTAGACCATCGCACCGGTTTTAATTAACAATTTATTAACTTTTAACTTATATTTATTTATTCCTTGCATAGTTTGAAGTGAAAAAGGTCCTGTTAAACTTTTTTGTAGGGATAATACTTTTAGAGTAATCTGCGTGGGTGTTGAGTCGCAACCGATTTCAACGTGATTATTTTCAAAAGTATTGCTTCTAATGAAAAATACTAAGGGACATTTTTCTCCTCAAATTGTACAACGAATGCAGTAAAATCAATTGCGTACCGATAAAATAATTGTTGTTGAAAATAAGCAACAAATTGTTGTCTAATGCAATTAACAATTTATTAACTTTATAACCGGCTTCCCTTTTTATTAGGAGGGGGAAGGGGTTAGTGAAGAATAAAGAATAAACAAGAAAATATTTATAAGAAAAAATACCAACGGTCTATTTAATAACAAAAATCTTAATACCAAAACAAGAGAAAAACTCGATAAAATGAATTTAAATAAACGGAATATAATCACTCGAATTAAATAAATATCAGGGCAAGGGGGAAGGGGGGGGATTTCACTAACGGGGAAAGATAGAAATAATTGAATTCACGGGAAAAAAATAGAAATAATTGAATTTACGGGAAAAAATAGAAATAACTGAATTGAAGGAGAAAAATGGCAATAATTGAACGGGGAGAATGGGCGCTAGCTACGTATCGTGTAGCAAAGTTACTTTACCGGTGACGTTTCACGGTCGTTTAATAATCCCAAACAAAAGAAAATAGAACTGAAAAATAATAATACACGGGCACGGCTAGCTGGGACAAGAGACGGGTCTCAAGGACGTGAATTCCCGAACTCGACGTCTACTTAAATATTACCTCGGTGTGGCTAAAGGGGGGGGGGGGGATATTCGCTAACAGGGCAAAAAATAACGGGAAAATAATAATGGGCAAAACTAATGATGGAAAAATAATAATGGGCAAAACTAATGATGGAAAATAATAATGGGCAAAACTGATAATGGGAGGATAATACTGGCGAAAATAATAATGGGAGAATAATAACGGGCAAAAATAATAATGGGGGAAAAAATAACGGACTAAAAAAAAAATATCGCTGAGGTGTTCGCGATCACCACCACACTACCTCGCACGCAGAAAACACTCGAAATAAACACTAATTAACTCTCGCGAAAAAAGGCCGGTCTCCACGTGGTGGCAGCCGGTTTAACTCGATACACAGTATAAAATCGAACTCGAAACATACGGGGCAAAAGGGGTAAAAAAGGGGTCTCAAAATATACGAAGAATCACTCACTCAATTATCACTCAAACACACACAAATAGCACCGGGGACAACACCAACCGGTCAGTCTCGAAATATACTACAAACGTTACGGGTAACGGCGCTGACGGCAAGGCTCGAAGTGACAAAAATGTCCTTTGTCTTCTTCCTCGATGTTTTCGGCGACTCCCGGCTATCCTCGGACGTTGTCGGCTCGAGAGCACTACGGCTCATCGGCATCGATCAGCGGATCGAGTGTGGCCGGTCAGTGGCGCTCGAGCAATGCTGTGGCGGAGCAGTGTAGCGCAGCTGGACGGTGTATCACCGAGGACTGTTTGACTGCCGCTGGCGATCCTTGTAGTGCGAGTACACTCACGCAGTTGAGTGGAGGCTACTCGTGTGGTGCGGAGTGTACTCATCAGCTGGCTGTAGATGCTGTCCGGGGTCAGATGATTCCTCTCCAGCCCACACTCTCCCCACGTCACTCTGCCTAAGCGGCCGTAGTCTCTCTATCTCGTCCTTGAGGGCCTCGTTGCTCTTCGTTCCTTAAAACTACGCACTCATACCAGGGATATCAATGGGGAGGGGAGAGGGAAAGCGTCATCTCTACACAAAATATTAATCTCTACTAAACCTAGAATATAATCGAATTATAAAAAAACCAAATATGGGCGGCGTGTGATGGCCTTCGAGCCGGCCTACAGGGCGAAGCTTGTAAACAATCTACTTTGTTACAACTTTTATCTTATATTTATTTATTCCTTGCATAGTTTAAAGTGAAATACGTCCTATTCAACCTGTTTGTAGGGACAAGACTTTTAGAGTAATCTGCGTGGATGTTGAGTCGCACCGATTTCGACGTGATTATTTTCGAAAGTATTGCTTCTAGTAAAAAATACCAAAAGACGTTTTCCTCTTAATATTGTGCAAGGAATGCAGTAAAATCAATTGCGTACCGATAAAATGATTGGTGTTGAATATAAGCAACAAATTGTTGTATAACTATTGCAATTAACAAGTTATTAACTTTTAACTGGTTTTTCTTTATTCCTTGCATAGTTTAGAATAAAAAATGTCGTGATAAACTTTTTTGTAGGAGTTAGACTTTTAATGTAACCTGCGTGGAAGCTGTCTCGCCATTGATTTCGACGTATTTATTTTAAAAACTATTGCATCTAGCGGAAAATACTAAAGGACGTTTTTCTTTTAAAACGGTGCAAGAAATGTAGTGAAATTAATTGCGCACCGATAACATTATTGCAAACAAGTTAAAAATTAATAACGCGTTAATTGCTTTAGGTAGACAATTTATTGATTATTTTCAACAACAATTATTTTATCGGTCCGAAATTGATTGTACTGCATTAAATAAAATCAAGTTACAAGTCAATAAATTGTTAATTGCATTAGCTAGACAACAATTTGTTGCTTAAAAATAATCATTTGATCTGTTGAATTTTATTGAGTAGAAGATCTCTTGTTGAACTTTGTTGTAGGGGTAAGACGTTTAAGGGGTTAGGCCACTCTAGAATTTTCGAAAAATCGATTTTTTTTTCTCCTTGGAAATGACTCATTAGGGTTTCTAGAATGCTGTCCCAAAAGATTATTGCAGGCAAAAATTTGTAAATGCCCCATTTTCGATTTTTAATGGGAGGCCGCCCGGTTAGCAGCCCCAGTGGGGTTAAGTCCGGCTGGTGGTTACATCCCAGCACTGGCCCAAGGCTGGCCGAGCCTCGCGTACTGGCACAGTCTCGGGCCAGTACTGGGATGTAACCTCGAGCCAGGCCTCACCTACCTGGGAGGGAACCTCTTTTGTGTGCGCTTCGGTAAAGGTACTGAGAAGGGTCAAAGCAGGTATACGGCAGATGAACGCGTTTATCTCAAAACTGCTCTTTTCAAGTTGGCCGGAAACATGACTCAAAAAGTTTACCACCGATTTATTTGAAATTTTGGATATATCTTCAAAAATATATTATCTACAGAAGTACGTAGGATTTTTTTTTTTAAGTTGCATAGTTTTTCTGTTATTGACAATTTTCGAACGATTTTTAAGCCAAATTTTTGGACTTTCACTTTAGATGCTCGCCATTTTGTCAAAAATGCCTGTATCGAAAAAATCCTACGTACTTCTCTAGCTACTTTTATGTATAAGTGAAAACCATTAAAAAACTCATCATAATTAAAAAATTACTGATGCTGTGTGTCCGGCCGTGGATTCCAAAAAAAAAAGATGTCATCGCAACAACGCTGTACAGCTGCCATTTTTAAATTAATGACTATGAAAAAAATACTATATATAGTTAATGATATGTACAATAAATACCCTTTCTCAAAAAATCGATGTCTCTAATAGATTTTCTGAAAAAAATTCCCAAAAAAAGCCTTTTTTGTGGCCCTCTAGAGTGGCCTAACCCCTTAAGGCCTTAGGCCACCCTAGAGGCCGAAAAAAATAGGCTTTTTTGGGAATTTTTTCCAGGAATATTACGAAATAAATCGAGATTACACAAATGAGACTTTATTATACATATCATTAACTGCATACAATATTTTTTTTTGAGGCAATTTATTTAAAAATGGCGGCGGTACAGTGTTTTTGCGACGACGTCTTTTTTTCAATGCTCCACGGCCGGAAGAACAGCTCCTGTAATTTAATGAATCATGATTAGAGCCTGAATTTTTTCGATTATATATACTATAAGCTAGAGAAGTACGTAGGATTTTTTCGATATATTGATTTTTGACAAAATGGTGTACTTCTAAAGTGAAAAGTGAGGAATTTGCCTAAAAAATCGTCAGATAATTGTTAATAACAAATGAACTATGCAATATAAAAAAAATCCTACTTACTTCTCTAGACAATGTATTTTTGAAGATATCTTCCAAATTTCAAGTCAATCGGTTGAAAATTGTCTGAGTAATCTGTCCGGCCAACTCCAGAAAAGTAGTTTTGAGATAAACGCGTTTAAAGTTTTGAGTAGCAGAAAATCATGGATAATTTTGCAATACCTTTAATCTGCGATGCCTGCACCATACAATTGGCCTTCAAGATTATCTTCCTGCTCGTACATATCTTTTCTGCTTGACCTTGCACCGATTCTGGCCTCTTTTCACCCGGTCGGATAGCGATCTCTCTGCAAGCGTTATGCGCTGTTTATCGATCTCCATGCACATTTCGTAGCTGTTCGGGTCGATTTCCAAACCCATTGCCTCCATTATGTGTAGAATTGAAGAAAACCCATCATTAAACACAGAAACTGCAATTTCCGTAGCTATATCCAATACTGTTTTCCCACTTGAAATATTTTTCGGGGCCAATCTCCACACAGTCGAATCGAAACTTTCGTTGTTATTTTGCGTATAACCGCCGATGCATCGAGTTAGAAGATCTGGATTGGTCAGTTCATAAATTGGTTGGATAGCTTCGTACACTTGTATTGGAAGAGCTGGCTTGTGTTTGTACCATGAATCCTCTCCAATAGGACATTTGTCGTGCGGTTTGGCATCCGTAGATAATTTGTGATGCAGTGTAGCCCATATACTGCTTCTCATGCTCTCGACAGAATCACTATTTCTACGAATCGCTAATCCATAATAAATAGATAGCTCATCTATAAGTTTTCCAGTCAATTTGCCCCTTCCACCGAGACCTTTTGTCTTTTTTTTTCAATTTACGTAGTCGGGTACCCATTCGCTTTTGCACGTGATCAATACACTTTTTCTTGAGAACTGTGAGATCTTCATATGGCTTAGCATCTGTAATTCCTTTAAAAGTCTTCGAATCACCGTCACCAATGTAGTGAGAGTATTTGACCTGATGCAAAGTTTCAGAGCGGCGAAACATCTCAACAACTGCATCGACTTCCATTTTTCCTGCCGATCCATCGTGATTTACAGCGCATTCTCCTACATGACTTTCTGCCCACTCCGCATATTCGTTGGTATCTTTGTTTTAGACCAATGTTCACACGCCTTACAGTATTTTCATTTCACTACACAATCAACGATTTTTCCAAAGTTGTAGCCAATAAGAGTCACTAACCCATACAGAGACGTAAATCCACGTTTTCTCCACGAACCATCGCCTGACACTACAATTCCATTTTCTCCGTTTTCAATCGAAATGGTTTTTTCTTCTTTCGCAGCTCTCATCATACTATTCTTGCAAACTAAATTGGTTGCAGTGTTCATTCTTTTGACAACCTTATCGTACAATGAGTGAAAGGTAGTCCGAGGTAACTCCATGAATACACAGAAATTATTATTCTACGGTTGATTTCGTAGCCTTTCTCAATAAGTGGACAACTCGGTATCTCAGTCTTCTCACACTTTTCACAGGACACTACAAGTTTGAATCCCAAACCACGCTTACTGCTTTCAGTAAATTTTACTTTCGATTGGCATATTTTACAAACGACAACGTCGGAAATAGCCGAAAAAACTGCAATGAAGTTGATTATACGATAACCAAACGCTGGATTCACTTCGATATCATATAAATCTTCCGACTGCTTCAGTTTTTTTGCCGATGAACTGGGGTTCAAATCGTCTGGTGCTTCCACCTCATGCCGATTCAACGGTCTTCGACGCGATGCTGTTGGTCTCCTGACGGACGAAACCGACATTTTTGGCCCTTTCTTCCCACTGTACAATCCGTCACTCATTGCAAAAACAAATTAATACAACAAAACAAGTCAAATCAATAATCGCACGGGAAAAAGAAATTAAAATTCACAGAAATTTATATAGAAAAACGACTGTTTGTCGACTCGCGTCCTTCTCGACTGCTTGGCCAGACTAGTCAGGCAATAAATATTTTCAATAACATCTGCCGTATACCTGTTCTAGTCCCCTAACGGACATTCTCGCTCGCGCTAACAAAAGGGACTCGCTGCGGACCATACGACCTTGTACTAAAACTCGAAAACGGAGTACTTAAAGATTTTTGTCGGCCATAATCTTTTGGGACATCATTCTTGAGGCCTTAAGACAAAAAAAATCGATTTTTGGAAAATTCTAGGGTGGCCTAAGGCCTTAAGGTAATCCTCGTGGAAGATGTGCTTCCACCCATCTTAAAGTTTATTTTCAAAATTATTGCTTTCAGCAAAATAATACTAAAGGACGTATTCGTCTGAAAACGTTGCAAAGAAGGTAGTGAAATTAATAAAGAACCGACAAAATGATAGTTGTTGAAAATGAGCAACAAATTTTTGACTATCTAATGTAATTAGCAAGTTATTAACTTTTCACTTGTTTGTTTCGATTCCTTGCATTTTGTTGTGTAGAAAAGGTCGTGATCAACTTTTTCGTAGGGGCAAGACTCTTAGAGTAATCTGTGTGGGAGTTGTGTCGTCACCGATTTCATTTTGTTTATTTTAAAAACTATTATTTGAAGTGAAAAATGCTAAAGGACGTTTTTCTCTCAAAACGATGCAATTAAGGTAGTCTGAGCACATTGACTGACGTCGCATAAGTTCGAGGGAGTTTGAGAGAGAATTACGAACAGTTCTCGATAAGATAATAATTTTAAAAAAATCAAGCATATGGAAGGTGCTAAAGAGATTACTTTGGACGATAATAATTTTAAAAATGTTCTTACCGAATTACTAAAATAAATAATTGTTCAACAAAATAGCCGGTAACCCAATTTTTTTTGTAATGAAAGTGATCTTTTAGTAGCATACGCTCGTGCTGGGGAGACAGACCCTACCCCCTCCCGACCTCCCGTCTGGCGCCGTGTCTAGTCTAATTAGCATAATTCCCCGAGCTCTGATTGGCTGTTGAAATCCCCTCTCCCTCCCACTCCTTACTTAAAACAGGTGGGACTAATTTGCATAATTCCCCGAGCGTTGATTGGTTGTTTAAATCCCCTCTCCCTCGCACTCCTTATTTAAAACAGGTCGGATTAATTTGCATAATTCCCCGAGCTCTGATTTGTTGTTTAAATCCCCTCTTCCTCCCACCCCTTTTTTTTAAACAGGTGGGAATAATTTGCATAGTTCCCCGAGCTCTGATTGGTTGAGTGGGTTTTCCGAGGCCTTGATTCCCTGAGCTCTGGTTGGTTGAATATTTTTCTCGGTGAGATGATTTCCCGAGCGCTGATTGGTGGGTGGGAACTTGTCCACCGCGGTCGATAATTTTTGAGGTGAAAATCCTTCGATGCTTTTGCAGTCGGTATTCTAGATTTTTTCCCTACTATCGGTAACTTGATTTTCCGGAAGTTGGTAAATTTTCCAGTTCTACTATCGGTAACTCGATTTTCCGGATGTTGGTAAATTTTCCAGTCCTGCAACCGGTAACTCAATTTTCCGGATGTTGATAAATTTTCCGGATCGATAAGTCGTAAAATCGATAAAAAGAATTTTTTCGGATGATGGTACATTTTTCAGGTAGGTAAGTCGTGAAATAAAAGAAAAACAGGCTTTTCAAAAGCATTGATTTATTAACATAGTAGTTAATTATTCGTGTGACAAAATATTACAAACGTTGTAGTTGTGTATGTGTATCTCAGACAGTAGTTTTACGGTAGGGTTTTTGAAGTGACATCGTTGGTTGTGGTAGATCCGTCGGCGTCAGTGGCACCGTCGCAGGGTTGTTCTGCAGGCAGCGTGCGCATTCCCGCTTGGTTGGAAGACAGTTATCGATTTGCATCAGTAGATCTGGTGAGTCTGTGTGTTCTACGCAGAGTTGATACGATGCAACCTCGGGATCCTGTCGAATGAGTTCAGGTAGTTTTTCCCAGAGAAAATGAATAACGTCACTCCAGTGGCGCAATAGCAGGGGTTTTGGTATATATCCGAGTTCTTCTCTGGTAAGTTCCCACGGATCTTTACCACAATCGATAATGCGTAACCCATTGATAACTTCCATTTTACTTTGGATGTTGCAGCTACCGTGTCTATTTCAGAAGTGTGGTTAATCCAGTGATGTATGGATGCGTTTATACTTATCAAAGCACTGGTGATGGGGATGACGATGATATTAATTTTTTTAAATAAATAGTCACAATTTAAATTTCTTTGTTTCTTTATTCAGCCAATATACATATATATAGATGTATATGTATATTGTATCGTATATATTGTAACGGGACACTCTGCCATACGGAGATCCTGGCATCGAGCTCCCGCACACTCTAACGAAGATCTTGCAGATGAGCGCTGGACACGCCCATCACGCACGAGCTCCACGCACATATACTACCATGGCGTGATAAGAGCTGGTGGGGCTCGCGGTATATAAGGCGACCGCACGCAGCAGTGAATACCTCATACCTTACCCATCTTCCTTCTAGGAAACCCACCTGTATCGTCCCGATACGAGCCCCAGCATTGCGTCTGGCTCTCGTATTACCTCTGAGCATAGCCCAGGCTCACCCGTGTGCCCCTGTATTGCACAGGCTCGCACGGTCCTTTCCCTTGAGCCAGCCCAGCTCCAGCAGGCCCTGACATTGCGTCAGCTCCTGCTGTCAAACTCTATGCTTTCCTCTATCCTAATTATATGAAATAATAAAGAGGACTTATTTGATTTATTGTTCCACCAGAGTGAGCCCCAATATTGTATTTGGCTCTCACATTGGTGAAGGAATGAGTTGAATAAAAGAAATTCTTTTATTATTGGTTTATTTTTTTTTTTAGCAACTCAAAATAATCAAAGGAGGTGTCTGAATCGGTTTTTCCTCTATTGCGGGCCCCAATATTGCATTGGCTCTCGCATTGGTGTAGGAATTGATTGGACGAGAATCTCTTTAATTATTATATATTTTTTTGGTTTCTGATATTTTTTTTTAGGCCAGGAATTAAACCCCAATATTGCATTGGTTTTTAATTCTTTTGAAATTTGGTGTCGGCCACAACCTCGTGTTGTTCCCGAATTTAGAATCAATTGTACGCAACTCCGGCTAAAATAATTAAACAGAAAAGCGGATCACAAGTGCAGCCGAATTACGGGAAGAATATCGGTAGTTTTCGATCTTTTGACGATAACTACAGATATACTGTGAATTGTGTTGGCGTTGATTATCGGTGAGCGGTGAGAGACTCTCAAGCGCTTATAGAAAAACAACGTAAACACTCTCGGGCACTTGCCGCACGCGCGCGCAGCGTCACACTGCATGTACCGCAGCCGAAGCACACACCGATACGATATAAACAAGGTATTCGGCCTTGCCCTCGAAAATGTATAGGAATTAGCAGACACAGATGTCAATGAACCCGTGCCTCTACTCTCTCACGGCGTAGCTCCATGTTTTGGTTACAGATTCGAGTCTCGCGTTTCGTAATCTCGGGAATAAAAGGGTTAATCCTATGTAGCATCACAAAGTCAAACTAGACTCTTACGGGCTATAATTTCTGATAGACATTTCGAGAGCACGCGTTTCCTAACGGAACTCCTGGTGATAGCCCAACACACGCGGCTTGCGAAGGGTCTGGCAAGTATTTTATTGTCACGTAATTTGAGATTCGATTTCGGGTAATTTTGGATAAGAAAAATAGTGGACCAAGTTTCATATTGTGAACTCCTGGAGATAGCCCAACTCACTTGCTCTTCCATTTCCTTTCCCTAAAATAAACCTCGTAATCATTAATTTGCATTTTCAATATTCCCAGCGTACTCGCTAACTACACAATACTACGTTAATTCAAGGCTCAAGAGTCAGTAAATTCCTAACTAAACTCTGATCCGATGATGAAGCTGTCGCACCACAGAGGTGTACATTGCTGAGGATTTTTTCTTTAATTTAAAAGTCCTCCCTTCCACTCACTAATTAGGAGTGTTGAACACCGCGATAAATAACTTCACTTGGCGATGAGCTATGCATGCTCCGTATGTAGTCGCCAGCTCTGCATACGACCCTTAAAATCAAAATCTTTTGTATTAATTTCGCTATTTATGACAATCGTTGGTACAATTCACCACTCCCGTGAATTGTAACAACTATTGAAGCGCATGAACTAATTTATTGTACCATCTCTTACACAGTTAATTCAGAGAATAAGTTGCCTTATACTCTTTTCATCACCTATTAACTCAACAACCTTCTCCAAGTATCCACACCCCTTCCTAAAAACCAATGATGAGTCTATCCTAGCCTTATGGCCCAAGGATTACTGAGGTTTCTCCTCCATCATAAAAAAGACCCTAGTGTCTCTTCGGGTCCTGCACACGAATCCTAAAGCTCCTAACATTACCCTCTCTAGGAGTTTCTTTTTACTTAACAAATTTTCAGCTTCAAATACAATTTATTTGGAGAGGAAAAATTTGAAAAAGTTACAATATATGTATTGAATATGGTATTGTACATATGTGTTTGTAAATATACATATAAATATATGTATATATTTATAGATGACAACCGAAACGAGGTGTGCATGTTTGTATACACGATGCTGCACATATATTACCAGCTCCCTCTAGTACACTGGACCGTGCACTTTTCATATAACGTTTTTTACGTGTTAGATGTCCCAATTTTTTATAGTATCGTCGCACAATATTATAATTTTTCAGCTTATTTGTCGAAAATATATGTAGAAACATATCCAGGCTATAGCCACGAGACATATAATCAAGAAAAATAACACAGTATTCTCCACACACTCTAGACTTGATTGATTGGAGAGCTCTTGTATTCCACTCGTAGGTTGCGGTGTTTCGACGTATACGGTTATGGTGTTTGTTAACGAGTGGGGGTAGCCCGTAGCTATCGAAGAAGATGCCCCGGCTATTGTTGTCCACGTACACGGCTACCCAGTGAGTCCCCGGTTTGGTATGATCGTCGGTATTGGCGACGATTGCAGCGGGTCTAGACCAGCGACTCGGGATACGATCGGCGGGAAACACTCCTTTCGTCTGAGCTGGTATGTGTTGTAGTGCTTTCAGTACCTCCAGACTGTTCATTATATGCTTTTTCGGATCCCGCGTTGGGGCGACGTCTGCGCTGTTGATGATGATGATAATGTCCGCCACGAGTGGGGGTGGTGCTGGTGGTAGATGTTGTCTGCCTTTTCGGCGTGCCGTCACAGGTGTTTGTCGTAACACTGTTGACACCCTTCACAGATGCATGGAGTATATACCCTTGACCCACAGATGTAATCTCCGAATCGCTTGGGATCTCGATGCGCACCGGTTTGTTTATAGGGCCATCTGGACGGTCCTTCTGATTCAGAGATCCGAGTGGCTCCGTATAAATTGGATTTGTCGTATCGATAAGTTGAGTTTGAAGAAAACGTTTTAGTTTTCCCACGTTATTCAATGCACATTTAGCATCATCTTCCTTGGTGAGACCGTGATAAATACACCATGTGTCGTATGGTGGCATTTTTTTGAAGCTGGGTCCTTCGTAATCTTCCAAGTTGATAATATCTCGTCCAAGTACATCGCGTAGAATTTCGGCCTTTTGTGCGCCACGTGTGGATATGCGGAAAGCGTAGCGACACATGGCTTTCAAGTTAACGTAGACTTTCCACAGTGGTGTGTCACCGTCAACCCACTCGAGTCCATGATGGTAGCAGGTTAATTGATTATTACTGCCTCGTATTTCTTTCGGTAAATCACCAAAACCGTATTGTGCTTCAACGAGCCAATGGCCGATATTATCGCCTTGTAGTGTAGTCACTGCAACTTCCTTAGGCAGGAAATCACCTTGTTTTCCGTACAGGGCTTGAATGTCCACTATAGCGTCCATGATGAGAACTCGTGGTGAACTGTTGTCGAGTATGCGTGTTTAGAGGTTCTTAAATACTATCCACGGCGGAGGAGCGCACTCTCCCCCAAAACATCTTGACAGCGGCGGCAGCGGAGGCGATGGAGGGGGACGAGATTTTTATTGTTTCCGTTGTTCAGGCACTAAAATCGGTGATAACTTGTCGTGCAGAGTCAGTTTCAATAACATTATCGTATTCGGCATAAACTAGGGTAGAATTACCGGTTGTGGCCACTGTACCGGTTGTGGCCACCCCCACACTTAAATACGTTTTTTGTGGCTATTTTAATTCTGTACCTGTATTTAATCATAATTTTTCATAACGGTGTGTATTTTGGAAACATTTATTATCATTTTGACGTCCGTTCGTCTCCATTACAAAAAGTACTGTATCAGTAATTAAAGTCCTTACGGAATTCGACAAGTTTTTGACACATATTCGGATTATATAGTTGGCGAATTGCATGCAGCATTGCATATATCAATCTTAAGAGTCATCACTGCAAATGTTGATGTACTAAAAGTTTGAAATAAAGCTATACATTTATAAAAAATACGATGGCCACAACTGGTACATGGAATATGCATGTTGCCCCGGATATGGCCATGATAATATAATCATTAATTTTTCGTCAATTATTACACAATCAATTCATAAATTCGAAAAGAAAAAACAAAAAAACCAAAAAACGCTAAGAAAAATATATTCTTAGAAATGTATAGTAAAAAAGAAGGTAAAGCGGTGGAACACGATGTTTCATGTTGAAGATTCCCATCATTATGCAATGCGAAAATCTACTTTCGGAAAGAACTCTGGTAAAAATAAAAATAAAAGTGTAAAGAGTAAAACATGAATATAATGTATGACTATTTGTGACAAAGAAAGCTGCTACGAAAAAGTGCAAAACGAAGGAGACGAATGTCAAAAAAGGTTAGTTAGGTTCACAGATGGCAACTGTGCTTTAAGGTTGGGGGGGGGGGGAGTCAGGTCAAAAATTTAAAAAAATCGATTATTTTTTTTTCTGTGAAAACATGCATTTCCATGTAATCTATCTATTAGTAAAGTTATAAGCCGGAATTCGCAAAAATGGCTAAGTTTATACGGTACCATTCATTTTTTATTTTCTCAAAAGTCGTAAAAATGACCAGAATATTATATTTGAATTTTTTATTATTTTATTTATTTATTTTTGTTATATGCAGACATTATGGTCGATTTTTTGTTCACACAAAATAATTAAGGGTGTTGAAGAAAAAAAAAATCAAATATATTTTTTTCTCTTCGGCAGTTTCGTTTAGTTAAGTATACCCTCTGAACCTGCAAAATCTTAGACCTGATTGCGAAAAAATGGCCGATTTCTGCAATATACCTGTTTTTTAATGATTTTTTTCTATATAATAAAAAGTTTATTACGTATTTGTAAATAAATTTTTATTTGTTCACCATTTTTTAAATCAGTTAGCGAAACGCGATACAAATGACGCGATGAGAGTGTGATGTCTTCAACGCAACACGTAACACTTACATTATATTCGAATTCGCGCGAATAATGGGACATGCGCTGTGATATCTTAGCACGTATCGCATGCGCAGCGTGTTACTGCCTCGAGAAGTTACTTCTGCTACATGCGAGACGCATAACCTCGAATTGACGTTTTTATATTTCGTTCATATTATGTTATTAGTTTGATTCCGTTGGCCATTTACGGCTTTTTTTCAATCAATAGTGTTTAAAACAGAATCAACAATCATCAGAAGTGATCAGATATGTAAATTTGTTATTGTTTGAGAAATAATTTCCCAAAAGAAGAAAATTCCCTTTTGCGCCACCCTTTTTGGCAGCACTTTCCAGGCGCCCTGGCATGCGCAAGACGACGCGCTCGTCACGCACGGATCGACGGCGTCGTCAGTCTTTCTTCGATCGTCAACCGCCAGCCATTGTGGGATTCACCGATTCTCACTCATGGGTTCTCTCTCTTGTGTCCTCTCATTTTCTCATCAGTCCACGCATTCACTCATGTCGAAAGTGAATTAATAATTCTGCTCATCAAGTGCATCGCGGAATTAATATAATTCTCGGGAGCACTCTGCTCATCGAGTGCATCGCGGAATTAATACAATTCTCGGGAGCACTCTGCTCATGCATTACTGCAAAACAAAAGTGAATCTCGTCGGGCACGTGGCTACCCGTTGCCGACAAAGGACAGTCGAACTCTCTCAAGTTTTCTCAATATTAAAGCTAATATCAGTGTTATCTCACCTTTCGGACTTCTCACATTGTTAAAAGACTTCTCAATATGTGTTTAAAGTGATTGTTAAACGTGTATGTTAAAAAGAAGTATACCTAGTCACGAAATAAATTAGCGGAGCTTACGATTACGAACGTGCTTATTCTATCCGAAGCCACCCTTCTATCTATGCCCTTATCATTTCATTTTTGCATTCTCAAACAGTTATGAAATGATGATTTAATGTTTGTGCAGCACATTTGTGAATGTGTCAACACTGGATAAATTTTCAGTGATGTTGTCAATAAAAGTGATCATCCCCATATTATTTACAGGTTTTTTTCAAATTATGCATTCATTTACTTATTTATTTGTAAAAAAAAACATTTATTAATAACATTATTAATAATATTCTGTAATCTGACTTGCAAATAATAATTTTATTTTGTTCATTAAAGGTACTAAGGTGCCCCAAAGGTGAAAACAGCATAAACATTTTTGAGTGGTAAGCTTTAGATGCCATTTGCCGAAACTTGGTTTTAAACCTATTCTGCGCGTGATTCAAACTGCTAGGCAGATTGGGCTGGTTGACGTCTCATTTTCTTCTTCATGAAAAGATACACCGGCTAAATGGAGCAAAAGTTAATAAAAGGTAATATTTTTCAAGTGACATAATTATTACTAAATAAATTTTATGCTATTTTCTAAATCAGTTATTAATTTTGCTTTCAGAATGAAAAAAAAATATTTTGCTCCATTTAGCCGGTGTATCTTTTTATGAAGAAGAAAATGAGACATCAACTAGCCCAATCTGCCTAGCAGTTTGGTTTGAATCACGCGCAGAGTGGAAAACCTAAGACCTTTGCTTAAGATAATATGGAAAGGCATACGCAAGTCAGATGGCAGTAAAAAATCCTTTCATCGAGTACCAACAATATAGTTCATTGATCATTTTTATATGCAACAGAATTTTGATGATATTGAATTTACAAATTTAATTATTTTGACCTGACTCCCTCCCTTTAAAGACATTTTCGTGTAGAGGAATTGGATGCTTTCATAAGAATACGATTTTGATTCATTAAACACATCTTAAAAAATGTTTCAAGTGCAATGAATATTGAGTTATCCTAATTTTAAGCATGGCCAAAACCGGTACATTACTGTGGCCAAAACTGGTGCATAGGTGGCCAGAACTGGTGAAATGGCTGTGGCCAAAACCGGTACATTACTGTGGCCAAAACTGGTGCATAGGTGGCCAGAACTGGTGAAATGGCTATGCTCCTACTTTTTTCTATTTTTCAGTGTTTTCTCGACACATATGAAGATTTTAATGCTAGAAATCTGAAATTATATTCTTCTCAGATATAAAAAGTATAGGCCCAAAACAGTTTTATGATATTTGGTCCCAATCACAAGTACTTGAAAATGGGAAAATTCTTAAAGTGGCCACAACCGGTACTTCTACCCTATACAATTTATAGTTGCATCGAGAGATTTGGCAAAACGTACTTCAATTCGTACACTACCGTGTCTCACGAGATTCCAGTGGGTGAAACAGTTTGCTGATAAATCCGGTGTTAAGTCGAAGGCAAACAGACAATAGCCTTGAGCGTATGCCTCACGGTCAATGTCCAATCCTTCATTCTGAAAATGTACACCTGTGCCTGAGAAGAGCGTATGATAGCTCTGAATCCATGTATTGTTTCCGCCAAACTCTGGTTGAAGTGGTTTTCCTGGTATGTGTTGACCATCCACATAGAGCGATAGATAATTTATCGAATGATGTTGCAAATTGAAGGGATTTAGTGTTTTGTCACCGTTGAATGCTTTATTGTAAACAAAACCGAGTATTATGCGTTTCGGAAATTGTCCAAGCATTACATTATCTAATGTATCACCGATAATTCCACTATGCATGGTGAATGATTTAACTTCCACACGTGTTATCGGATATTTGGCTGTTGTCTTAGCCAGAGTTTTAGCGTGTGCGATAAGTACGCCAGGATTAATTTTTGCTCGACGTACCAATAGAGTCACATCGTTTATATTAATCTTGTGTGTAACTCCTTGTACTGGTGATTCCATAAGGCAAAACTCGTTTTTCGAGCGTACGAGGCGTAAACGCACTTCTACACCATTTAACAAAAACTTATCCTGGTTAGGAACATCGCAGTGTAAATGTCCAATTAAATCCAGGATTTTGCCGTTTTTTATATATCGCGATCTCGTCTCTTGGCCATTATTGATTATAGTTTTTGTGCCAGGTAGAGCCTCAAAAGTACCTGGGTTATCAGCAATCCATAAAGCCGTCATTAGATGTGATTGTTTTGCCGCAGGTCCGTAATTCAATAATATCTCAATGTACGCTCTGTATGCGTAAGCATTATTGGGTGGTGCAGCGAGTTTTTGATTGAAAAACATGTCAACCTGATTGAAGAGGCTGTGTAAAAAATTATTAACAGGTTTTACTACGTAGGATGAGGCGCCAGTGACCAGAACTTTGAGTTTTACACAGAGCATTGTGTGGGTTAGGTCGAGGTATTCCTCACCGTGGCCAGGTATAACAAACTCAATGGGTCCATCGTCCGAGCGTGATGATACGGGTTTGTAGTGTACGTATTGGGACGATTCTATAGATGTCTGTGTTGGTGGTATAGTGAATAAGTCAAGTTCCGACTTCATACATTCACAGGAGTGTGAGTGCAAGAAAGACATGTTTAAGCACTCCCGAAAATATCCGGCACTGTAGGCCTCTTCCTCTTTTTTGTATTTCCTTGTCGTCGTCGTCGTCGTTGGACGCGTTTCTTTGTCACTTTTCTCCTCGCTGTCCTACTGTTGGTTTTCTTCTTCTTCCTCTTCTTTGCCACAGATAATGTAGTTCCGCTCCTTTTCCTTTTTACGGTACGTTTTTGCGCAGAGATTCGCGCAGGTGCTCGACCTGTTAACGACTGCATTGTTCTCGTGGCGATCGCACTATTATACCCAGCGCCATTCATGAGTAGTGAGATTTCTTCGTTAGCTTTTCGTTTTAAATTTTCTCCTGATTCTGCAGCTCGTCATTTTAGTGACTCCTTGAACGGCACATGATTACCACGCACATCCTCAAGAACGTGTAGACCTGAGCGTAGAGCCTCTTTCCCTATGGCCCTTAGCGCCTCTTGTCAGTAGTGGAAGTACGCTTCTGAAGAGTCCACCGAGAAAGCTGCCGATTCCGTGTCCTCGCTGATACGGTGCACCGGCAAACACGTTGCCTATACGACTAGCGCCACCTCCAACTTGATTATCGTAGTACGAGGTATAATGGACCACCATGGTGCTAAAAGTACGCACGTACCCGATCGCGTTTTATGCGAGACGTTTAAAGTGAAGCGTTAGAGTTAACGTTCCGTACTCGAATGTGATTGCTTTCCCCAGATGATCTCTTATATCTATCTCCACTGTGCGAAAGCAGTTGTTGAGTAGAGGTATGTAATTTGGTGGTGAAAAATGTTTCACTTTTGTCGATCCATATTTATAGTGTACTGTATCCAAATTGACTATACGCAATAGAGCAGCTTGAGTATCACCCACTGTATAGGGCATACAGAGATCTGTATACTCAAAAAGCTGTTCAGGTAGAGCTCGAGAGATGCAGGCGGGTGTTTGTCCGACGCGTTGATGTCCACGATGAAAGCGCAGGTATGAGTCTTGGTCTTTAGTAAAGTCAAAACCGTCTTTTAAATTAAAGCCCAATATACGTCGTACCTTATCGCTAATTCTCAATTGATTTGATGTAATTTGTGTACCGGGTTTATCCGTGAACTCTTTAGCATCGATAGCCGCGTATCCGTTTGCCTCTTTAGCACCGACAATCTGTATACCGGATTCTCGTAGGCCCTCAACATCATTAATTTTTTCCATGAGTTCTACATGGCTTTTGTACATACCGTGCGATATGTTACCGCTTCTTCGTTAATTTTCGCCATATGGAATTAATTTAATTTTCGTGTCTTCGCTCTGTAGATGTGTCATTGTGCAGGGTATATGTATTTCCGATAAACCCACAGCCCATTGTCCGTTAAGATGTAATTCACGTGAAAGTTGTGTAATAAAATGTGATGTCGTGTTATCGGGATAGTATTGCATACTGCTGTTACTCGGCAATATGAGAAAAAAGCTTTTGTCGTTGTACATAGTGAGGACACTGATACCCGTGGGATTGTCAGGTATCGATATTATATGCGTTAGATGCAGGTATCCAAGTGTTGAATTTCGAAGGGTAGCCAACCCAGCTAACGAAAAGCTGTTTCTTCGTACCGCGTCCTTTTGTCCGTAAGATCCGATAATTCTTGAAATCTTTATCTTCTTCCATGCGTTTTTCGTGCACAGGTGTTATTTCCTCAGTGTAGAAAAATCCGTCGATTAATTCTTCTTCGAGATCACGCAGCTCGTAAAGTTGTATTCCTTGATGATTTACGACTTTGTCGATTCGGAAAATTTCTTCACTCCAATTACGCTCGTAACCCTTCTCGAAGGTACCTTTTGTTCGACTAATCCGTACGTAATTACCATGTGTATATTTAACCATAGTGTGACGTCTTTTTTCACGTTGTTTTAGCGATGCGTTTGTTATATTCTCCAGTGCTATATCTGCATTGTGTAAAGTCACAGCAGCCGGTTGCATTTTTATTGTCGAGTGTCTTGCGTAATTAAAGGCATAAACAAATTGCTATAGTACATCGATGTATCGTCATGTATTTCGATGTGTAAAGTAGCGCCATATTCGTTCTTTGAGCGTACGATTAAAGCGTTCGACAATTGCGGCTTTTATATCGGGATTACGTGTTCACTCTAAAACATATATCGGTCTTTTTCAGAAAAATCTGTAGCTCTTTGCCCACAAATTCTTTGCCTTTGTCGGTCTGCAGGTATACAGGTAGTCGACCCTCGCTGCGCTCGAAAATCCGTTTAAACGCCTCGGCGACAGTGTCCAGTTTTGTCTTGTAGTGGTTCGACCCATGCAAATTTGCTTAGCACGTCAATGACCATGAGTAGATATGAGACATTATCGTTGTAATTTTTTAACGAGCGTAAATCAACGAGATTAGCCTCCCAAACGTCATCTATATTACCGATACTGTAGTAAAGTCGTCGGAATTGGCGTCTCACGGGTTTATGTAGTGTATATGCGTCCTGTTGGGCGAGCCAGTCATAAACATCGTTTACTTTATTCATTTTATTGGTGATTAGATGCCTTGCTCCAGCGTAACTCGCAGGATGCGAAGGATCGTAATAAGTGCTTTATAATGTCATTTTGTACTCATATTAAAATTCACATTTTAAGCCAATATTCAAATCCGTGACGGCCTATTCTTTTTCCCGTAATAGCAGTGTCCAGAATACGTTCAGTATTGGTCTCGATAAGTCTATTGCTAGGTGTGACAGGTTTCTTCTTCTTCGAATTTCCGGTCGGTGTCTTGTCCACTGAAGCTGCCGTTTCTTGAGGCCCTGAAGCAGCAGCAGGTATAGTCCCTTTTTTCTTCCGTCGCTGCTTGCGACTAATTGGTTCGAGCCATTGTTGCACACGATTCATTGTCGATCGTTTTTCACCGGGCTGATAGTTCTCCGGTACGTCTTCTTCGTCGTCGATGTTATAATACTTTTGATCACTTTTCTTTCGTTTTACAGCAACACTCTCATCAGCCAAAGTCCATAACTCATCATTTCCGATAAACTCGCGAGGCACCAGCCCTAAGAGTCTGAATAAACTGTCGTCGACCGTTAGCTTTAAAGCTTTTTCTCTCGCGTATTGCGTCATTAATGAGATCAAGAACATTTGAATTATGAAGGAGTACACCGTCAATTGTCACACGTCCCTCGTTGTCCCATCTGACGCGTTGTGATGCACTCGGTGAATTGCGCATGTATTGCAACAGTTCATGAGATCTACGATCATGATTTGGCGGTACGCTATTTAAGATATTAATTTCATTAAAATCTTCATTCTTCGGTGGTCGTGGTGGCACTGGTGTCGCTCCAGGCAGCGTAGGGTCTATCGGACCGTTTTTTCTCTCCACGAGAAATAAATATCGTTGTAGTACTTGGAGATACTCTTTCCACTTGCTAGTATCATCGCAATATTTTTTTGAGTTTAAAATACCGCCAAGTTCAGCATCGAGTCGTGATATAGGGTCGCCTGGTGTTTGTACGGTTTTTTGAATACCGCCACCGATCATTGGATCTTTCGCGGCAGCCACCTCCTCTGCCGGGACTAGAACTATTTTCTTCGCGTGCTCCATTTAACACGTTAATTATTCGGTACTTCCTCCACCGTTGCCGCCAAACAGTCTACTGAACAGACCCGTGATAATGGTTGCCAATAAAACGGGCAAGAATGCGCCACACCCTTTTTCCATTATAAGACGTTTTTTTACGACGATCGCACTATAACTGAGCATCTTGCACACGCGCAATACTTTAAATACCACCATACTTTCTGTGTGTGTGTGTCTGTGAGTTCATTCACCTTTGCCGTGTTGTGCGTTTTCTTTTCGGTACGTATACCTGCATTTGAGGATCGTCGGGAAATATTGTTGTGCGACAGCGGCAAATATCAGGCGTTGACTGCTTCAGGTCGAGAAGCAAATGTCCGTGTGGCTGTGCGGTGGCATCGTAATACGCCTCTGACAAAAATCGTGGATCTTCGGGATATACTTGCGTCGCTAGATGTTGTATTTGTGCTCGATGTCGTGGATTTTTAAATATTACAATATAATTAGCGTTTAAAGAAATATCCCGTCGTCCGTGACCTTGATGAAAAATATTTTGTATTATGAAAATAACGCTAATATTTTTATGGTGACTACCTTTGGTGAATAAATCGACAATTGTATTATTTGATGATTCACGCATTAAATCGTCAATAATAACGAGTTTTTTAGCCTCGTCGTTCGAATAATTCTCCGGTTGTGGCAGTCCTTCGTGAAATTCAATCTTGGGCGTGGTCGATGACGTCATTGTTGACGGATTTTTAAATAACGCCTCGGTATTACGATCAAGATTGTCGCCGTAATAAAATAAAGTCCTGTCGAAGAATGTGTCACTCATTGCCTCGAGATTACGCAAGAAACGTCGAACAAACACAGTTTTGCCGCAACCCGTTGGTCCACAGATGAGTGATGTCCAAGGATGTTTCCAACGCACGTCCATTTTTAAGTAATTTAAAAAATGCACTGAAATAGTACGCGAAAAGACTCTACACTCGACTTGTCTAATGCTGCAACTAACCTACAAGCTCTTCTTCAGCGGCGGCGGCGGCGGCGGTGCGACGGACACACGTCGTTATGAGCTGCTACGACGTGTGCGCGGCCGGACGCAGAAGTCTAACCTGTAACACGCGGGACACACGTCGCTATAAGCTAGTACGACGTGTGCGCGGCCGGGCGCGGAGATCTAACCTAATATGCGCGGGGGGCTCACGATCGCTCCAAACAGCGTATGAGCGAACGAACGTGGCGATCAGCTTTTATACCGCGGGTGCCCCACTCGCACATACTTTTCATACACATACCTTTCTCTTTCTCTCTCTCTATCGCTCTCGCTGTTGCTCCTTCTTAAATACTGGCTCGGACTTGCGCAGTTGCAATGTATTAATACTATGGGAGGGATAGTAATTTTTTAACACAAACAGGTACAAAAAAAATATATTAAAAAATGTTTTTTATTAAAAAATGGTGATATTTTTTATTATATTCAAATAACATATAATAATAAAAATATTAATATAAAAAATAAAAATTAACATAAATATATTTTTTTAACTTTTGAAACATTTTATCAATTTTTATTCATTTTTTCATTTTTTCATCGCACCTTATAATATAATATAAAAAATACCGATTTTTACATATTAAAATTAACGCATATAAATATTTTTTAAACATTTTAAACATTTTTTTATCTTACAAATATGAATTATTATTATTAAACATACAGTGCACACACACACACACACACTCAACCATAACAATTTGGCATACATTAAACTAAAATATATTTAGTACAATAATAAAAATTATAATCTAAAGATTAGACGACGAGGATGACGAGGACGATAATACCGTTATTTCGCTGAATGCTAATCCTTGTAACCGAACGGTAACGATAATGTGTGGGTTTATGTCGACGTTTACGACACACAACTCGACAGGTTTTTGTCGCTTTGCGGGTTATCACATCGTGAAGGGCTGTTCTTTGAATTGATGTGAAATCAAGGTTGATCGATTCCCGATTTTCCTCGGGTAAATCGTGTTCTATCATCTGCCGAATTGCTTTGAAATTAACCTTTTGTGAATTTTTATAATTTAAAGACAAGCCCTTCACTTTACACTCGGTCTGTATAACCTTCACAGGGTTGGCGCTGTTTACGACCTCGTAACCATAAAACTTTGGGCCTCCTGATACAAATGACTTTATATAGTCCGCTGGATCCTTCAGTTCACTGGTCATGACCCCGAGATCCCCGAGGTTTCCGAGCGGTGGCACCCATTCACCCTGTTGAACGGTGCTGACAAAAATCACCGAGTCTGTGTCGTAATAAAGTACACGTCTTCCCAGCCGCTCGAGATAACTGTAGAGCTTAAGACGAGCCTGAGCAGTTGTGTACGCCGCGATAACGACACTAGTTTGTGGCGATGTGTTACGTCAAGTTTGCAAAAGTTGAATAATTTCGACAATCTTACACGTTTTGCACGTTAACGAAAGAATTTACCGTGCGCTAGTTAAGGAATATAAAATATTCCCTTGACTACAACTGACGATAGTATCGTTAACGCAAGCCTGTTTTCGGGTCTAATCTTTCGAAAAATAACCCAGGATTAGGCTAAAGATTCTACTTTTGTAGAGGTGAAAACGAGGATAACTTGTGTATTTACGATGATGTTGATATATATTTTCCTTACTTACGTTGTTATACTTTGAACTTACGTGATATTTACCGTGTAATTGATCTTGTTGTACGACGTGGAGATGGCTTCTTCTTCTGGTCAGTTATTCGAATGATAATTCCGTAGAAGTCTTGGGTATTGGAAAATCGCGGGATGACGGAATCAAATATGAGAGATATTTAATTTTGCAGCTTAATAGTTGTTTATTCCAACAAAAATATAGCGCAACGTAAATCAATATTTTACCGATATCCACCGAAAAAAAGTCGGGGGCGTACTTAAAATGTTAAACAGTGGTTCGATAAATTGGCGTCGATTTCTAATACAATGATGTAGTAAAAACAATAGTTTGACTTCTAAATCCACTAGTCGTGTTACAATCGGAATATTCACGCAAGTTTTCTCAAAAGAATTGTTCAAAGCATGAGGTTGCTTGTATGACAATGGGTCAAAGAGTGACAATACCTCTGACCGTAATAAAGATCGAATGGTGCGTGGAAGATGAGGCCGAGACCCCATTGTCCGGTGCTTTTATACGACTGAGTACCCCTTCTCCTACCTTATTTCTAGAGTCTACTTTTAATTAGGCTACCAGACGTGTCCCCGCAAGTCGTTCGGAAGTTTGGGAGGGTGACATATGAGTCTTCGATATCGATATACCTTGAACGCGTTACAGCTAGCCTAGTAACCGCTTCACCCATACATGTCCCTTAGCAAGATGATACACGCTTCCCATTGTTCCTCGCGTCTTCGGGTCGGCTGAGATTAGGTCTCGTATCTGATAGGCGAATTTCGTATCGGACGTTCCAGTTCTATTTTGATTGCGGAATAAATTATGCCCGCTTGTCTTTCGCGAGGGCTATTATATTGTGAACTGGAAGATCGAATAACGCAAATAATTTTAGTAACTGTTTGCTACATATTTCATTAATTGTCATGCTTGTGGTTAAAATATATTTTGTTAATTAATATAATTCCTTTAATTATTTTTATAAATTCCAAGTTTAACGATTAAAACATTATTGCTTAATTTGTCAAGATTCCATCATTATTTATTTGGAGGGAGAGTATTTGTCATAGTCGACTCTTCTTTATTCTCGATCGATTACGTCGGAAAAATTATCAATGGAGAAAACTGAACAATAATTAATTTTAATAATATGATAAATGAGATCACCGACATTTTTGTGCCAAACAATCTTTTTGGAGAGTTTCAATCTCAAGCCGAAATTCTGAGAAATAAAGTTAAATCTTTATTTGATTATCAGTTTTTCGGGGGAGATATCAGTCGTTTTATTAGTCCCGTATGAGGGTTGTTAATAATAGTTCTTAGATGGTTGGAGGATTTTCCAACAGAACTCAATTCTTTCCGACGAAAAGGTCGGGTGAACCGGGCAGAAGCCTCGGGTTAGATTTTAGGCTCTCTAACTTTGTCATCGACAACGAGAGAACTCTTCGACTATTATATCTTTTTAATCCCCGGCCACTTGGCTAGTGATTGAACGGTCCAGTGCTGGCGCAGCGATTCTCATTTGAATTCTTTCTTGAATCTTTATGATAAAGTTTCCGAAGCAAATTTTCTAAGTATTTTCGAAATATTTTGCGAAGTTACGTCGTGACGTAACACCTCCCCCCCTTAAAACGATTATTAGGGGAAGCCTAATAATCGAATATTGGTGAAATATATTTTTCGTTGGTTGTTATACAATTTTTCGTAACTTTGGAATTCTTAAATGAAGCTATTGTTATGTATTTTTGTCGAACTGCATAGCAAAACAGTTGTACAATGATATATCATATTTTTTCCTTTTTTTTTTTTTTTTTTTTTAATTATATATATATATGTTTCTCTATTAGGTTCGTTATTTATGTGTTTTTCTTCTCCTTTTTTTTTTTGAAACAAACTTCTAATTTTATAATAATAATTTTTTCTCTGTTATTCCTTTAATAATTAGGTTTTCGTCTGTTCCTTTCATTTTTACTTAATCTACGCAGTGGATATCGGTTTTACTTAAACCTTAAAGCATACTTGTACAATATTTTTGATTAGACATTCTTCCTTTTCTTCTTCTTAGTAGGTTGACTTCTTTCTGTTTTTCTCGTAGTAAGATGTTTTTAATCCGGAAGTAAATAATTCCCTCTTGGATGACAGCCCTTCTAAGGTTAGGTAGCTGGTGACTCTGATCTCACGATGGACAGGTGAGGTTGTCGTCTGGTCCCCCTGATTGATCTCGTGAGTTAATGAAAAAGGATGATTGCTGCGTGTAACGATGCCTTCGTACACAATATTGATTATCTGATAACTGTTGTCATATAAAACATAATGCATTAGTAAATTCATTTTAACATTATTGTACTCATGTGTATATATATTTTCCCAAACATTATTTTGTTTTCTTTTTTTTTTTTATTATGATTGTTATGTATACATATTTTATTTATTTATTTTATTTCGTTATTTCTCAATGTATATTTTTCTTCCAAAATAAAATTGTTAAATTAGATATTTTATTGTTGTAATATTCACTAGATAATGTTCGTCCATATTGGATCTATTTATTTATTTATTTATTATTATTATTATTATTTTTTTTGAAAGTATATTTTCTTAATTAATTAAAACATGATCGTAAATTTTCCCATTTCTCCACAATTGTCAGTAGTTATTTGTTTTAAACAAATGAGAATTGCTTTGATTGTTGTCGTTTTCATATTTCGTGCAAAGTTCGTTAACGATATGTATATAAATTTTCTCTCTTCAAGGCTTTTTTCTTAATTCTCATTATGATTAACACGTGTACAATCTTCTTCTGTTTTTATATCCGGTGTAGAAAAATCCCTCGGCTGCTAAATTTTCGGGATTTATATCCCCGTTTTCGTTCCTGGGCCAATTCTCGAAGCTATCGTATCGAGTGAAATAATTTTCAAACGCGGGTTCCGCTGGATTTCGCAAAATTGCTGGATTAACCGTTGGGTACAGTCGTGAAGGGATAGTAATTATTTTTCGGTTAATGCAAAATGCTGGTATTTGTTGCGGATCAGTCCCAATAGGGACATTACCGCAAGGAATTCCGATGAGAAATCTACATTGAACACTAGCAATCATGTGTTGCGCCCAAGGGTCATCTCCCTCATTCCATTCTACTATAATGGTCATGCATTCAAAACAAGCAACGGTCGTCTACCATCCAGTATAAAAGAAGCCGGCCGATGCAAGGTCTCTAGGTAAAACAGTCTTTGTTGCCCAATTAGTGAAACTCTCCAAACGTTTTTCCTCGAACCGATATTTAGTGTGTATTTCTTGTATTGACATCTTTTTTTTTTTATTAATTAATGACTTTGTGTGTTACTTACGAGACTTTTCTTAATAAACGTTACTCTTTTTCTAATGCAATTGGAATTCTGGACTTCTTCAAACGGTTCGGATGTACCGTTATTTCCCTTCTGGGAAGTTTAATCCGTATATTACCCTTCGGTAATATGGCAGTAATCTGATGAGGTCCGGTGTAGTGGTCGCCGAGTTTTCCAGGTTTCGGACCTTTAAGTAAAAATACCGGTTCACCAATTTTGAACGTTACAGGATTACTTCCTTTATCCTGGTACTCCTTGGAACGCTGCTTAGCTTGAATCAGATTTCGCCGTCCCATCCCCTGAATTTCATTAATTTGCGTTACTAGTTGAGTCAAATAGTCGTCATATGTACTTAATTTTTCTTGCTCGTTTGGCGAAATCGCGGATGGAGTACGAGCAATTTTTCCGAATACTAATTCGTATGGTGTATGTTTTGTGCCTTCATGGACATTAGTGTTGTAGTTATAAATTGCCATTTCAACCCATTCATCCCAATCATTTTGTTTTGTAGTGAATTGTTTTAAATATTCCCCGAGAGCGTGATGTGATCTTTCTAACGAACCATTAGACTGAGGATGAAAAGCTGTAGTCCTTACTTTTCGGATTTTAAATAATTTAGCTATCTGTTTTATAAAGTTGCTCAGGAAATTGCTTCCTTGGTCTGTAAGCACAGCTTTTGGAGACCCAAAGTAACAAATAAAACGTTTGACAAATGCTTCGGCTATTGTTACGGCTCTAGCATTCGGCAATGGGGTAGCTACTGAGTATTTTGTTAGTTGATCTTGGATAGTTCAAATATACTCATTTTCTTTTCTGGTTTTTGGCAGAGGGCCAACTATGTCCATAGCGATTTTATCGAAGGCGATTGCGGGAGTGTCAGTTATTATCATCGGTTGTTTGGTTTTTACACGTACCAATTTTTTTAATTGACATTGAAGACATCTTTGTATATAATTTTGTACGTCTAATTTCAAGTTTTTCCAATAATAATCATGACGTATTCGATTGTACGTCTTACTTACACCTTTGTGACCCCCTATTGCAGAGCCGTGCTTTTCTTCGATGATTTTCTCTCGCTCCTCCTCTAATGGTTGTTTAACGATTCCGAGACAAATAATTATTTTAACTTCAGCCTGAGCAAATATCAAATGAATTTGTTTCGCAATGTTTTCCCACGGTACGTTCAATACAAACTCAGACTTAGCAATACTTACTACCGAGAGTCCCAATTTTTCTATCAAATATCGCGCGTCTTTTAATACTTTAACGATATTTTCTAGTATCAAAGTAGGACCCTCGCCAGAGTTGTCTGTAATTGGCAATGCTAAATAGAATTTATTATTTCTTTTTGAGACTGATTGTGCTTTACATAATTTCAAATTTTTCAGGTGTGACAAGTCATCGTTATCTTGTAATGCTAGCGCCCCAGAGTCTATTGGTTCATTTTTTGTAGACACAAAATAGATTAAATTATCTTTGCGAGTAAAAAATAAATCGCGTGACTGTACAATGTTCGTTGTTAACAATCGTCCCCTCGTAGGTTTGGAAGAAGTATCAGGGGGCAAGGAAACGCTAGGTGTATCGTTTTCTGGTTCGTCGTCGCTCGAAGACGCGGAAGAGTCGGTTTCTAGACGGCGTGGAGCCCGTTTTCTCCTTATCTGTGTGTGGGTGTTTGTAATATGTTCGTTAATTCGCGACTCAATTTCGTCCGCGGAGTCTACAGTTCTGATACTTTCGGTATGGTCGAACATGTGTGGCAGCGTCACTTCGTCTACGAAAGAAGACTCGCGTTGCCGTAGTTCGTCGTTAATCCCTACCGTTCCAGCTGTGTCGACCAGACCTCGCGTCGCGTCTCCTTCTACCGCCTCCAAGTCGCGTGGGTCCCTCTCGTCGTGTATATCGCGTGTCTCCGGCGCAAGTGTCAATGATGTTAATTCGCGTGATTCTAAATTTTGGTCGCTCACTTCGAGTTCTTCTATAGGTTCAAGATCCCAATCGCATTCATCCATATCATAATCGTGATACTGTCTTTCAGGAATATATTCTTCAATATTTTCGTCGTCTTCCGAATCTGCCTCTAACAATAGTTCAATTTCTTGTTCAGTTAAATTATTCTTGAATTTACTTCTAGTACCAGTTACGGGATTTATTTGAATTATATAAATGCCGTCCGATTCAATTGGGTTCTGCACGGGATTTCGCGATAAAGCATCAGCATTAACATTGGTCTTTCCTGCTTTATAGACTACATCGTATTCATATTCAGCAAGTTTTAGTCTCCAACGTAGAATTTTCGGATTCCCGTCCGTTGCCCGCCGAAACCACGTCAATGGTTTATGATCGGTTACTACAGTAAATTTACGGCCATATAAGTACGGTCTGAAATGTAATATTGAATATACTATTGCTAAAGCTTCTTTCTCGTAAGTATCGTATCTCTCTTCGATTTGGCTGAGGGCTCTAGAGGCGTAAGCGCAAGGATGGTCATTATTTATTTGCCCTTGGGACAAAATGCTACCTATTGCATATCCCGATGCATCAGTGGTCAAAATAAAAGGTTTGGTAAAATCCGGATATTGCAAAACAGGAGCAGTGCAAAGTTTTTCTTTCAAAATTTCAAATGATTTCTGTTGTTCCGGTCCCCAAAAGAAAGAATTTTCTTTACGTAAAAGTGCAGTAAGAGGTTTCGTTATTTTTGCGTATCCCTCAATAAAACGTCTATAATAACCCGTTAAACCCAAGAATTGACGAATATTTTTTATATTTTTGAGTGACGGATAATTTCGCACTGCTTCTATTTTCTTTGGATCCGGTCGAACTCCATTATTTCCAATTACGTGACCCAAATACGCGACCTCTTTTTTCAAAAATTCACATTTGTCCGGTTGCAGTTTCAAATTCGCGGCCTCTAAACGTTTCATCAATTCTCGATAAATCTCGTCGTGTTCTTCAAGGTTTTTCGCGTAAATAACGATGTCATCTAAATACACAAATACCCCTTTACCGAGGAGTCCACTCAACGTGAGATCCATGGCTCGTTGAAAGGTGGGCGGAGCGTTCCGTAACCCGAAAGGCATTCTCACGAACTCGAAGTGACCGCGCGGTGTAGTGAACGCGGTTTTGTGACGATCTTCCGATGCTACCTCTATTTGATGAAAACCCGAAGCTAAATCAAAAACAGAAAAATATTTCGCCCCTCCCAATTGGTCAAGGATATCATTGATATTCGGTATCGGATATGCATCAGCAATTGTCTTTTCATTCAAGGCACGATAATCAAATACTACTCTCCATTTTTTGTTACCTTGTGAATCGCCTTTTTTAGGCACAACCCACACAGGACAGTTGTATGGTGAAGTAGAAGGAATTATTATGCCCTTTTCCAACATATCCTCCACCTGCTTACCAATTTCTCCTTTTGTACACTCTGGCCAACGATACCCACGGGTGTTGATCGGAAAATCGTCTGTTGTCGGTATTCGATGTTGTAACACGGTAGTGCAAGTTAACGCGTCGCCTGGGATCTGATACAGATGTGCGCTCTCCTTTAAAAGTGTCCTAATACTTGCACCCTCTTTTTCATCGAGATCTGAAAGTCTTAATAAATTTTGTATTTGATTATAACGGCCAATCATATTTGTTTCCGATATTACATAACACGAATTCTCACGAGCGAATGGCGGTATTTTATTAGTGATTGACACAATATTGAGTCTACTTACGAGTGCCTCATCTAAAATTCTATATGATTGTGCAGTTTGAATTGAATTTACTGGATTTGTTGTGATAAAGTTGCTGTCTTTGGCATTAACAGGTTGATTAATTTGTGATTCTAAGAAAGATTCTTTGCACTGAGGATAAACATTATTTTCCGTAAATTCTTCCCAACCTTGTTGGCTATTTAATTCAATTAATTCTTCGCAGATTTCAATGTCCTCTTTAATTAACTCATTAGTATTGACTTCATCATTATTTACTCTCGTCGCTTTTCTCAAATCTAAATCAATATCCTTTTCATCATTTCTATCGTCAAAAATTTTTATCGCGTTTTCCTCAAGTTTTCCTGAGTCCAAATTACTAGAATATCCAATTAGTTTTGGTGACTTGATTTTCCTCAAAAAATTAGAATTATTTTTCTCATGACAAAAAGATACCTGTTCACTCACTGTAGATGCATTCTCCAAACTCGAAGTACTCGTATATACCTCGTGGTTAATTTCATTATTTTTCTTACCATAATCCGCCTCTTTTCTGGGTTCGGATATCTGTAAAAATTTTAATTTTGGTTCCGCCGTTTTTACGTCCGGACACCCTCTTTTATTATCTTCACAATTCTTCAATTTACTCACACGAGTATTACTTTTATTTGACTTCACTGGACTTTCTTCTACATCACTTAGTAAAACAGTTTCTCTATTATTTATTTGATTCTCACTCTTTACTTCTTCATTTTTGGTACAATGGTCCTTCTTACCAATGATATCAAACACTATTAACGACAATATTAACAATTTCTCCATTACTGTCGCGACGTTCTTTACTTGATTTTCAACTTCCTCAACATTTTCAAATATGGCTTTAGTAGGCTGCACTTTATTTTCACAAATCTCTACTTTATCCAAAATTTCATTTTCCTCCTTGCAAACAGAATCTTTCAAAACATCTTCTTGTAAATAATTTTCTTCGACAAAGGTGCTTTGTCCAGCGGTGGACCCAAATTCTCTTTGAGAAATTACAAAGTCAGATCTCAAAGGTTCTTCCACCGCTGCGCTACCTGTTACCTGTCTCTGCTCTCCTATTCCCATCTCCTCGTCGTCTCTCCTTACCTCGGTGTTGTCAGTTAATCCCTCCGATGATATTAACTCTATTACCGGTACCTGTATAGCAATCGTATAGCTGTTGGTATTCGTAATATGGACATATGCTTTGCCGTTATTATTTTCAACAAATCCATTACTTATATTGACTCCTTTTCCTCCGTCGAGAGGGGGTAGATATCCCGCCCTCGCATCTAGATTTTTAATTCGCACGAAACATAACTTCGTTGTTTCTGCAGGAAGAATAATAAGTTCTTGAGTGGCAAATGGAATTATCGTATTCTGCATCTCTAATTGTCTATTTTCGTAATCAATTTTAACGCGATTTCCGTCAAGATATTTCGCTCCCAAAATTCCACCGTCCTTAATGGGAAAGTCGTTATCAACAATATGAAAAGTAGCAAACCGACCGAACGCCTGTATGTTTACGTAGCCCAAAGTAATAATTGAATCTCTAGTAATGCCGTTAAGTTGTAAAATTTCGTCGCGTTTTATCAAACTTGTTTCTTTTATGAATTTCTTCTTCAAAATATTTGGCCCGGCACCAGTATCAATCATCAAAGTAATAGGTGATATTAATTCGGAAGCTGTCAATTTTATACCCGGAACACTACTTTCCATATGCAGATGAATATTAAAAATTCGACTTACTCGTTTCTGGACGGCAGACTTGTTGAACCGCCTGCATGGACCGGGTACGTATTCGGGGGGGTCTCCCAGGGCGCACCCGAGCTCGGGAGCCCCCGGACGTTTCCCGAATTCCTATACCTTTCGTTATTTTGTGGTCGTACGGGGCAATCACGGATGAAATGACCCGACTGCTTGCAATAAAAACATTGAGACTCTCCGTTACCACCATTATCACCAGGTTTCTCCGATTCACGGCGATCGCTGAATCGATTGTTCGTCAAAGGCTGCGAATAATTATTACGAAATGGACAAATCTGTGCCCCGTGTCCCTCCTTTTTACAGATTTGACAATGTACTGCGTTAGCCCCCTGGTATCGAAGATTCTGCGGGACTTGCATTCTTGCCATTTCCGTCGGTCTCGGTCGTTGTGAACATTGGTTTGCATAATGTCCGACATTTTTACAAAGTTGGCAAATTACACGCGAATTTACGACATCGTTCCTTCTTGGAGGATATAATTGATAACATCGATCACCCGTATGTCCGCGTTTATTGCAAACCTGGCATATTGTTAGTTGCGGCGCCTCGATGCTATTTTTGTTGTCATGCAGTGGTGAGAAAAAACATCTATCGGCAGTATGTCCGATTTTTTTACAAATTTGACATGTATTTTCGGTTCGTTGTTCACTCGATTTTCTAATAGCACCGGTAGCTTGCGCGTATGAAACATTCTTTTTCGGGCACTCTTTCGCTACATGCCCCTTCTCATCGCACAGCTGGCATACCGTTGCCTCGCTATATATTGTACGCACGTTGCGTCGGACCTCGGGTTTTACATCCCGAACACCTGAGGTTTCCCGATCTCGGCTTCTCAACGCGGCGCGCGACACTAATTCTTTTTCAATCTGTACGGCGTGGAGAATTAATTCATCGATATCGTCTCTAAGCGTAAGCCGTTGCTCTATCTCCGGTTTCAATCCGTGCAAAAAACAGACGGGCAAACTTTTTCTAGTGTTTTCAATAGAAGCTTCCGATCTCGCGTCATCTCCCTCCCTATCGTAACTTTCCATAATTAGATTGCCAATATCTTTCACGCGATTCGCATAAGCAATTACCGATTCATTTTCACGTTGATATACAGTTCCCAGCTGTCCCTGTAATTGATAGACGTTATAGGTTGGACCGTACCTTTCTTTAAGAAATTTTCCCAACCCTTTTATTGACTCAAATTGCATGCCCTGTATCGTTCGACGAGGTTCACCTATAATTTTTACGCGTACAGCCCGTACCAGATTACCTTCGGCTCCCGGTCCCATCATAGTAAGGGCCTCGTGACATCCTTGAATAAACATAGTTAATGACATCGTACGACCATCGTAGTTGGGGATTACGGCTAGCGCGTCCCGAAGGGAAAGTGTTTGATTATTGTTGACCATTGTAACTGAGGATTGTCTGTCTTTTTCAGTGTCGTCTACTATTTTTTTACTAAAGTTGCTTTCCGACTGTGCTTTTATTTTTTTATCTTTACTCAAAATTTCAAATCGTTCCGGTGTGTCTTTAGAACCGCCCGCAATAGCGTGATCGTCTTGAATAATTAATTTTTTCAGCAAGTTTGTAGGTTTGATTGTTGATGATTTTAATATAGATCTCAATTTGTTTGGCTGTGAAATGTTATCTCCTCTTTTGGGAGTAGATTTTATTTGACTATCAATTATTTCACGATTCTCAGAAGGCAAAGTATTAAATGGTGTAGAGCCACCCAAAGGAGTGTAGTAGGTACCGTTAGAGGAAAGCGAAGCTTTAGGTGGCAAAGAACTGGCAGACGTTGTTGGAACAAAAGGCGTCTGGTCCACACCTCGGGATTTAGGTGTTTCAGTCGAACTCTTCAAATCCTCTATTCTGACCTGTGTTGACTCAGGTGTTGGTATCGCGCGACCCGGCCCTTGGTATATTACTACCGGTAAATATGAAGATGCGTCGTTATTATCCGATCCCGTAATAAACCCTACCAACGACAATTCTTTATCCGGTTCTCCTGTTTCCACGACTTTAAGAACTCTTTCGGAAAATTGTTCGAAACTTTCTTCAAATTGTGGAATAGCGTTAAGTTTTGTTGGACTCTTAAATTGATTCTGTGTGTTTTCTAATTCATTCGTTTCAAAATCGGCGTCGCTTATTGATTTCGTGTCGTCACTGTCGTCGTTCACTTTGTCGTTATTATATTCTTTTTGTTTTGTCTTAGTAATGCCACCACTAGTTATTTCCAACAAATTGATTTTACTGTCTCCATCCAATGTAACGCTCTCTCTTTTTCCCGCTTTCGTTAATGATTTTTCTACGTTTTCCGTAAGAGTCTTGTTCAATTCGTCTGATTCTAAGTCGGAGCTCTCGGTGTCTGTTTCTTGAGGGGGTTCGATAGGCTCGACAGGCACAGCTGTCGGATTCGCGATTACGTTACCGAGTTGATGCGCGGTGGCTGTACCAGTGATGGTAGAAGAATTTATTTCTCGCGAGTTATTTCTTCTGTCGTTAGGGTAGATATGTACTACTGAATCTTCAACACTCGTTTTTGACCGAGTTCCGTGCATTTATAATAATTATGTTACCCGGTTATTTCGTACGATTATGACGCTGTATGTAGTTGTATCTAAATTTCTTCGCGGTTTTTGATTTTTTTTGCTTAATTGTTTTCAATTGAAATTGATTGCACCAACAGATAAAAATGTCTATGATTTCAAACAAGTACTTTTCTATCATTTGAAGAAATGATAAGCCTAAAAGAGGCAAAGAAGAAACTTTTTTGATGGCTGAAATTTAATTCGTGTATGTCGTGTGTGTCTATACGCATATACCCATATATATATATATATATCTATCCAAGTATATATATCTATATATTTTTTTTATTTGGTGAACACAAAAAGAAACGGTAATTTTTAGGTTTCCGTAAGGTCTGTTATTATTGGTCTTGATAAAATTATTTTGTATCGACTCACTTTATTTTGGTAATTACTGGTAATTTCTCCCACTCACACGCGGTTACAGTCGGGTGATAACTTGATTTTATTGAATTATTATTTGATTTTACTTGGTTTTTGCCAACAATTATGCCTCTGTACAAATTCTTAAGTTGTCTCAAAAAATTTTTGCGTCCTCCAGATCTTCTTTTGCCCATTTATTTGGTAAATTGTTGGGGAGTGGAGTATCGCGGTGGGCCGCGCAAGTCTCCAAGGATGAGATGAGAGTATCGCGGATGTCCGCGCAAGTCTCTCAAAAGGTGTAGGTATGAGGGTATCAGAAGACAAGGAGTTCTCAATGTGTGACTTTTTTTTAAAAATAAATTCTAAAATTTTTTTTTTTTCAAATAATATAATAAAATTGAGTTATTCGATTTTTCGAGGCACTGGTTTCCGTGTGGATCTTCTTAATTTTATTTCAGAATTTTCTTTTTGTATTTTTCTTTGTAATTGTAATTTTAATAAAAATCGATACTTATTAATTTGATCAAGAGTTTCTATGGCTTTTATTCTGAGTTCTAAACTTTTACCACAATTTTTTTCGACCTTTTTATTTAAAGTTTTCATTCGTTAGTTACCGTTTATTTATTTTATTGTTCTTTGAAAATTATTATTTACTCTTTTACTATTCTATACACAATTTTTCCTGTCTTCGCATACAAAAGTATTCTTTTTAGATCCCGGACGAGCCCCCAATTTTTGTTACGTCAAGTTTGCAAAAGTTGAATAATTTCGACAATCTTACACGTTTTGCACGTTAACGAAAGAATTTACCGTGCGCTAGTTAAGGAATATAAAATATTCCCTTGACTACAACTGACGATAGTATCGTTAACGCAAGCCCGTTTTCGGGTCTAATCTTTCGAAAAATAACCCAGGATTAGGCTAAAGATTCTACTTTTGTAGAGGTGAAAACGAGGATAACTTGTGTATTTACGATGATGTTGATATATATTTTCCTTACTTACGTTGTTATACTTTGAACTTACGTGATATTTACCGTGTAATTGATCTTGTTGTACGACGTGGAGATGGCTTCTTCTTCTGGTCAGTTATTCGAATGATAATTCCGTAGAAGTCTTGGGTATTGGAAAATCGCGGGATGACGGAATCAAATATGAGAGATATTTAATTTTGCAGCTTAATGGTTGTTTATTCCAACAAAAATATAGCGCAACGTAAATCAATATTTTACCGATATCCACCGAAAAAAAGTCGGGGGCGTACTTAAAATGTTAAACAGTGGTTCGATAAATTGGCGTCGATTTCTAATACAATGATGTAGTAAAAACAATAGTTTGACTTCTAAATCCACTAGTCGTGTTACAATCGGAATATTCACGCAAGTTTTCTCAAAAGAATTGTTCAAAGCATGAGGTTGCTTGTATGACAATGGGTCAAAGAGTGACAATACCTCTGACCGTAATAAAGATCGAATGGTGCGTGGAAGATGAGGCCGAGACCCCATTGTCCGGTGCTTTTATACGACTGAGTACCCCTTCTCCTACCTTATTTCTAGAGTCTACTTTTAATTAGGCTACCAGACGTGTCCCCGCAAGTCGTTCGGAAGTTTGGGAGGGTGACATATGAGTCTTCGATATCGATATACCTTGAACGTGTTACAGCTAGCCTAGTAACCGCTTCACCCATACATGTCCCTTGGCAAGATGATACACGCTTCCCATTGTTCCTCGCGTCTTCGGGTCGGCTGAGATTAGGTCTCGTATCTGATAGGCGAATTTCGTATCGGACGTTCCAGTTCTATTTTGATTGCGGAATAAATTATGCCCGCTTGTCTTTCGCGAGGGCTATTATATTGTGAACTGGAAGATCGAATAACGCAAATAATTTTAGTAACTGTTTGCTACATATTTCATTAATTGTCATGCTTGTGGTTAAAATATATTTTGTTAATTAATATAATTCCTTTAATTATTTTTATAAATTCCAAGTTTAACGATTAAAACATTATTGCTTAATTTGTCAAGATTCCATCATTATTTATTTGGAGGGAGAGTATTTGTCATAGTCGACTCTTCTTTATTCTCGATCGATTACGTCGGAAAAATTATCAATGGAGAAAACTGAACAATAATTAATTTTAATAATATGATAAATGAGATCACCGACATTTTTGTGCCAAACAATCTTTTTGGAGAGTTTCAATCTCAAGCCGAAATTCTGAGAAATAAAGTTAAATCTTTATTTGATTATCAGTTTTTCGGGGGAGATATCAGTCGTTTTATTAGTCCCGTATGAGGGTTGTTAATAATAGTTCTTAGATGGTTGGAGGATTTTCCAACAGAACTCATTTCTTTCCGACGAAAAGGTCGGGTGAACCGGGCAGAAGCCTCGGGTTAGATTTTAGGCTCTCTAACTTTGTCATCGACAACGAGAGAACTCTTCGACTATTATATCTTTTTAATCCCCGGCCACTTGGCTAGTGATTGAACGGTCCAGTGCTGGCGCAGCGATTCTCATTTGAATTCTTTCTTGAATCTTTATGATAAAGTTTCCGAAGCAAATTTTCTAAGTATTTTCGAAATATTTTGCGAAGTTACGTCGTGACGTAACAGATGATACAACAGCCTCGTCAATACACGATCAATTAGCATACGACACCTGATCGTTTACCGGTGTTACGGCACAGATCCGTTTTTCCCGAAAATTCACTCTAGGCACAGGAGAGTGAGGCTCTCCCTATTACGCTAGATTACAGGTGAATTGAAAGGGCGGATGAGTTTTATGGGCCTTGTTTAGAGCCTACCCTCTCGGGCAAAAGCTCGGGAAAAGGCCTAAGGGTGTTTCTTCGACTTTGATAATAAATAAAAGAACTTGACTTACCGGTACTGCTGTGAAGCCGATGGGTAGATGTAAAAACGGTGGGCTGGTAGCTGGAAACAGTGGTGCAACGACAGGAAACTTCAGCGGGAACGGCAACAGCAGTCGGTTGTAGGGTGGTCGTTGAATGCAGCAAATGAATTAATGCCACAACACTTAATAGATTTTTAAAACACTTTGATTTATTGAGGAAAAAAGAAACTGAGTTGAAACAAAAAGAAATGAACACTGAATTTTGTACTTTAAAATAATTAAAAATGAATAAAGACCGGGGAACGACGGACTCGAACTTTAACTCACGCGCGCTACGACAGAGTATCAAAATTTGACTTCCACACAGGCTCGGGTAACCAGTGTGACTCTGAGCGGCGAATTGAACCTTATGCGCGAAAAAAAACTCTGGACCGCGACTAACCCGAAGCTTTAAGGGCTGCATCTTATATAGACAGTCAAAGATATACAAATGGTGACCCTTGGGAGGGGGCACACACTATGAGTTCATTCAGCCGTCCCCACCATGCCTTTTGTCTTAGAGCTAGCTTATTAACACTATGGTCTCAATATTAATAATAAACAATTATTAATTATGAATAAATTAAACGATCTACGGTAAATGATGCCAATCTCATCTGCATAAATCTTCTGGATTTTCAAACTTAGCAATGTGTTAATGGACAATTAATAAGTATTAAAACATTAAACAATAATTCATATACTTTCAAAGATAATGATTTCAATCTCGACATTCGGATTTGCTTTTGTAAATTAATGAACGTTATTTAAAGAATTAAATTCATTAATATAGAGAAATCCCGATCTTTGAAATAATTTAAATAACTAATTAACCATATCCTAAAGTAATGGAATAAAACCTAAAGTTAGCCAATAACTATAATATACATATAATCATGTGAAGATATATATATATATATATATATATATATATATATATATATATATATATATATATACATGGCAGCTCACAAAAAAAACTCCTCCTAAATAAAGAAACATTATATATATATATATATATATATATATATATATATATTTTACAGGTAACGGCATATTATAATTTATAATAATAATTAAGTATTAATATATTCATTAATAATTTAGTATAACTTAGATTTGCTGTAAGACGAAAAATAAAGAGAAAAGCCTGATTTTACAGGCAACCACATGGCAGCTCACAAAAAAAACTCCTCCTATAAAGAAACATTATATATATATATATATAGGAGTTTTTTTGTGAGCTGCCATGTGGTTGCCTGTAAAATCAGGCTTTTCTCTTTATTTTTCGTCTTACAGCAAATCTAAGTTATACTAAATTATTAATGAATATATTAATACTTAATTATTATTATAAATTATAATATGCCGTTACCTGTAAAATCAGGAAACGACATTTACAGCCGGTAGTCCCTCTCCTTCTTATAATTACTCTTCTCTCCGTACATTTGGTGTATTGATCAAGATCGATTGCGCGACACGCGCTCGCACCCCCACCCGCCTCTGTCATCGGCAAATTTAAACCTCCAAAGAGATATGACGGAGCAAGTATATTCGACGTCGTATTTCTTTACATCTCCCCCCTTGGAGAAAGAGAACAGTGAAAAGAGACTAGTTTTCTCGAATCATATTTGGGGCCGGTACAAGCTTTGTAATGTGAAAGAGTGACTCTGATTTTCTTTGATCCGTGTGTATTTTATATAAAGAGTTTGAAATTTTCTCTATGATTTCGTATGGTCCGATTCTTAGTTCGTCTAATTTTTTTCGATTCAATCGGTCGCCATTTTCGACGTAAATTAGATCTCCGACGTTAAATTCATGATATTTTCTATTTTTATCAAATAGTTTTTTATTCTATTCGTGTGATTTTCTTGTAGTTTCTAGAGCAAGTTTCCTATCTTCATATAAATCATTTTGTGTTTTTTCTTGTTGTAATTCACCTGGTAGAATTGTATTGTTTTTTCCTTCTAACATGTATCTAGGGGAGAACCCTGTTACTGTGTGTTCAGTCTCATTGTATCTTTCTATACACTCGTGTGCTATGCTTGTCCACACGGTTTTCCTCTTCTTTTCGTTAATTTTACATCTAATTTTATTTACTATTGTCTGATTAAGTCTTTCGTTGAGACCATTTGAAAATGGCGCGTTTACAGCCGTAAAAGTTAAGATTATATCTTTTTCATTTAAGAATGCTTTGAATTCTTTCGAGTTAATCCCTGGGTATTGATCCGATAAAATCATACTTGGTTTATTAACTGGTGTGACTTTTTGTATCAACTTTATGAAATCGTTTGAATTCTGAGTTTTTGATGTTACGATAGTCGCGTATCTCGAGAAATGATCGACAAGCAAGTGTAGATATTTCTTTGTTGATCGTGAACCTCCAAATCCACCAATTGTGTCTATGGAGACTATTTCGTAAGGGTAAGTCGCGGGACCTAACTGAGACATCAGGCCAATCTTGCATTTTCCCCTTGACTTATTTCTTATGCAGATTTCACAGTTTTCGCAATTTTTTTTTATATCTTCATTTAAGTTCTTTGCTGTATAAACTGGTTTTATTTTATTTTGCATTTGTCTTATTCCCAAATGGCAGTAAAAGACGTGTACTTTTTTTATTAGTTCTGTACTGAAATCTTCTGAGAGTAAAATTTTCTCTTTCTTTCCTATTTTTTTATAGTATGTATTGTTTCTGTATATTAACTTATCTTTTTTATTTTGAATTTCTTCATTCCTATCCTGATCATTTCGAACATCTTCTAGACTTATGAAATTAACTGTTTTTAAGATTTCATTTTCATTTTCATCTGATTCTAGTACGGGATTCCTGCTTAAGCAGTCCGCTTCTAAATTGTCTTTTCCCGGAGTGTACTTTATTTTGAAATCGTATTGTGATAGGTAGTGCATTAGGTCCCCTAATTCTTCGTCCGTTCTAGACTTAATATTCATACTTTCTAGGGGTTTGTGGTCCGAAAATATCGTAAATGATCTACCTATTAACCAGTGTTGCCAGTATAGCTTCCTTTATCGCCAAGCATTCTATATAGATAGCTTTCTTTTTCTTTTGATGTTCGTTTAGTTTCTTTGAAAAATAAGCAACTGGTTTATCCTCTTGATTTGATTGTCTTTGTTTTACTACAGCCCCGATGCCTTGTAAGCTTGCGTCTGTGTGAATGTGTATCGGTCGGTGTGGGTCAAAGATCGTTAGAATCGGTTGAGAGCAAAGTAGCGATTTCATTTTTCCAAATGCTTCTTGACATTGTTCCGACCAAACGAATTTCTGTCCTTTTCGCAATAGGTTATGTAGTGGGTCTAAGGTCATCGCGGCATTTGGTATGTATCTGCCATAGAAATTTACTTTTCCCAAAAACTGCCGAATATTTTTCCTTGTTGTAGGTGTCGGAAATTTTTTTATCGAAATCAAATTATCATTGATTGGACTAATTGAATTGTTCTTTATCAGGTGGCCCAAGTATTTGACTGAGTCTGATGCGAAAGTACATTTCGACAGTTTTAATCTAAATCCTTCCTTCATAATTGATTCTAGTAATTGAGATAAATGATCGATATGTTCTTGAAAAGATTTCGAAAAGATCAGGATGTCATCTATGTAGTTTACACAAAAGTGTGACAGCTTATGTTTTCTTATTATACTGCTTAGTATTCGCTGAAAGATCGCCGGTGATGTTTTTAAGCCAAAGGGTAGACAGGTCCATTGGAAGTGTCCTTCTGGAGTTACAAATGCGGTTTTTTGTCTGTCCTCAATTCTTAAGGGAATTGACCAAAAGGCCGAATTTATATCTAAGGTCGAGAAAAATGTACAATCCCTTGTTTTAACTATTAAATCTTCTATCAAAGGGAATGGTTGCGATTGAGGGATCACAATTTTGTTCAGGTCTCGGAAATCTATGCATAATCTCGATTTCTTCCTTTCATCTCTTTTATAAGCTAATGTCACTGGCGCAGCAAATGGACTGTACGATTCTTCAATTAGATTTTTTTCTAATAGTTTCGTTATTTGCTGCTCTATTTCTTTCTTGTCTTCTATACTACACCTGTACGGTCTTTTGCAACGGTATTCATCGATCATTAATTCAATACGCGCTTCATAATCCTTAACGGTGCCTATGTCGTATTTGTCTTTAGCGAAAATCGAATTATATTTATTCGTTAGTTCCTCAATATCGGCTTGTTGGTGCATCTCCAAGTGGTTTATTGATATTTCAAATTTTGTCGTATCTATATGCTCATTAAAGTTAATTTCATAATCTAGTCTTTTGTTTTTGGTATCTCCTCTTTCTTCTATATATTCTTTATTTGTATCTTGTACACTATGTTTACTTTCAATTGTACTGTCAGGGAATCCCTGAATTTTTTTTTATGTAACTTCCAACTTTTCATCTTGTCTTAGTTGAAAAGCTTGTATACAGTCTAATCCAATTAAAAAATCGTGTTCAAAATTCTCATTATCTATTGTAAAAACATCTATTTCTTTTTCAATATCGAAAATTTTGGCTTTTAACGTTACCATGCCATTTGCTTTTCTCGTACTATTAATCGTTTTCAATTTTGCATTCTGTGAATTATTGAATCTTTTCCCTTTCAAGTTTAATAGTTTCGCATTAATTAAGGAAACGTTTGAATCCGAATCGTAAACGCCAAGAACTTGTAACGCATCATTCAATAATATTTCGATTTTGATTAATGGTACCACTATGAGTTTTTTGGATCTTTAGTGTTTAGTTCCACTTCTAATTCCGTGTTATTTACATGTTTTATCTGTTCTTTCTTTCGTTGTTCATCGTCTTTGTTTCTAAACTAGCATTGAGCTTGCGGATGATAACGGTTACTTTTATTTTTTTTTTCACAAATAGTGCACGGTTTATGATTATGGTTTTTTCCCTTGTTTTTATTTTCAAAATCAGTACTGTTTTTTTCTCTAAATTCTTTTTATTCACCAAATGTTCTAGCCCTCTGATTTCATTGAACATATCTTCGGATTTTTTTACTTTTTCCCTATCTATTCTATCAGATATGAAGTTTGGTAACCCTACTGCAATAAGATCGATCAGTGTAGCCGAATCTATCGATTTACTTGTCTCTAATAAGAGTCTTTATTTTTTTAGGGCATATTCCAACAGTGAACCTTTTATGTATTTGTAAGATATTGCGTACCTGATTGGGGTCCACCCTTTATCCGCGTAAGTTTCGCAAAAATTTTCTTTCCATATTTTCCATTCTGAGTCTAACGAAAGTTTTATAAGCATTGACATATACCAATCGACACAAGAATCTTCAAGAAACAATCTAAAAATTTCGATTTTTTCTATATCTTTCTCTACACCTAAGCGAGCACATTCCTTTTCGAAAATATCCATCCATTGAGACACATTTGAATTCTTCCCTGTCAATTTCTCAATAACAAATTTCTCCGATACCTTTCCTAAACTACGGTTTCCGCCGTCCTGGGATCTATCTTCTGTCTTCTTTTCCGTAAATTTCTCCAAAATCCTTGCTAACATCTCCTCTCTGATGTTTGCTGCAGACGCGGTACCGGCTGTAAATGTCGTTTTATAATGTTTCTTTATAGGAGGAGTTTTTTTGTGAGCTGCCATGTGGTTGCCTGTAAAATCAGGCTTTTCTCTTTATTTTTCGTCTTACAGCAAATCTAAGTTATACTAAATAATTAATGAATATATTAATACTTAATTATTATTATAAATTATAATATGCCGTTACCTGTAAAATCAGGAAACGACATTTACAGCCGGTAGTTCCTCTCCTTCTTATAATTACTCTTCTCTCCGTACATTTGGTGTATTGATCAAGATCGATTGCGCAACACGCGCTCGCGCCCCCACCCGCCTCTCTCGGCGGCAAATTTAAACCTCCAAAGAGACGGAGCAAGTATATTCGATGTCGTATTTCTTTACATATATATATATATATATAGGAAATAGAAAATGAATAAATATATAGAAAATGCTCGTAGGCCTATCATAGGCTGTCCTCCATTCACTCCCGCCTTGCATAGCTTCCTTGTTCTTCATCCTCTTCTTACGCCCGTACGGTGGTGTACCCTCGCTGTAGCGTGGATCGGCGCTGGCTATGACGCTCCCTCCACTTCTTACGCATGCTACGAGGTGCCTTCGTTGTAGGCTGCAGCGTTCCTTCCTTCTCCCGCACACGTGCTGTGGAGTCGCTTCGGTATACCGTTCTCGTTCTCCTCGGGCTGTCCCATTCTGCTACGTCCATCCTCTTCTCGCCCACTGCAATCTTCATAGCCCCGATACGCCCTCCTTCTCAATTGCACTGTGTTGGTATGGTCGTTTTCTGAGAAGTTTTGGATCTGCCGAAAGGTGATTTCACTGGTCGCGTTGGTATATACAATCGTCGCCAGTTTATTAATATTTATCCGGCGACCGATGACATATGTTTCGTTATAATCAACAGCGTTCGTTCGCGATATAGCCCTTTCTACCTAGGATTGTATATGGTCGAAAAACGAACTGTGTATACTGGAGGTAACACCACAAATAAAACAAGTCGACGGACGAGGCCTTTCGCGGGATCGACAATCCATCCTTTGTCTTTGATCTCACGTACCTATCTAATTTAAAACATTGGATGCCCACGTGTGACACCCAACGTCTCATTGCAAAAGTTATGGCTCTCAGGTTTATCGACTGCACAAAGAACGATGCAGACGTCTAGGCGGCTTTAGGTACAGGGACCCTTTATTGGTTAGGTCATTCCTGTAAAGATCTCGATATCATAGTTCGCGGTCGCTCTGTCTCCTGTATGAAGCCGGAGTCGAATTACCCACGGTCCGTCGATCCTAATTTAAATGTTTAAATAATAATCTATGTCGATATATTGGACACGCGAGCTCCAACTCTCGTAGTTTGAGGGCCCACCCAGACCCGTGCTAAATGCTCATAGACACTCAGTCGCACGTCGTAGGTGTAGCGGCCCTCCAGGCTCCTGAGCATCCATCCCGATATGCGCCCCTATTTGCCTGCCCCAGCATCTTGATGCAAGTTCTCTTTTAAGGATGTAGGACCCAAAAGTTACGGGACGTAACACCGGCAATAGACGATGAACTTGTTTGTCGTTATCGCCGAGAAGCAGCAACAACTCTTCGCGATTTTTTATAACTGTCGTTTGCGTTAAGTTTGACCTCTGTCCGAATTTGCCCCAAAACGAATTAAGACAGAGTTTTGCGACGGCCCTCAGACCCGGGTTCGTCGCGATCCTTTTCTCATCGAGCCGAATACCCTCGGCTCGCTCAAACTCATCGATGTAGCGACCTTTGGAATCGGCAACAATGCATTCTGCGGGCCAACCACTAGACTCTTGTTTAATACGCAGGAAGGTAATTATATACTCGACAAAGAGCCCTCCCTCGCGTGTTACGGGGTCGTATTGAGTCATTTCGTACGCCCAGATAATTGTGATTTTCTCGATGCTGTAACCCACCTCAAGGGCCTTTTTAATCTCATCCATGACCCAGGTACCTGTAAACACGCGGTCAGCTGTGTCCTCGTGAGAGCACGCTGTCTGTGCTCTTTCCTCGGCGCAGGTACGGCACAGGGGAAATAGCAGTTTGTCGTGCATGCGAACAGGTAGTACAGGATGGAAGAGATTTTTCGGCGGCAATACTGTGCACCTGATCATGCCGTTGACCGTCGTGCCTAGAGCGTCGAACGAGCCGTTTAACAATTTCTCACACTCCGTATCCACGTATATCTTTTCGTGACCCTTCGGGAAGCGGCCACCTTCGATATATACGGATTCAGTGAGCAGATATCGATGTAACTAATTTTCTCGTTCGGCGCTACATCGTACACGGTGACAGTATTGCCTGTTCGAGCACCGTAAAACCCGTCGCGAGGTTCAAAGTCTCGCATTGTAGACGCGGATGGTCACGAAGATAATCATTTATTGCCGGATTTGATCGACGCAGCTCCGCGAATTCACATTCCCACATCGTCTCGAGATGATAGCCTGCCGAGCGAATTTTTGCATCAGTTCCAAGAGTGCGCACATAACGGCTCTCGTATGTTTCGACATTGGAACGCGACTTTTGCGGGCGATTGTCGGGAAAACAACGAGGGCAGCCATGCCAATAACACCCGTGAAATTGAAATACAAAACGATCATCGTTAAGCTGTAGGAATCCGTCAACGAGTGGGCCTTCACGTAGTCGGAATTCTCGACTCCTAGTCGCATGAACGATCTCGTGCCCTAAGCCATTCTCTACCCATAGAAGCCACGCGTTGGCCTGTTTCGAGTGCTGCTCCGCGAGCCTATACCCGCCGTTCGGGATGAGACCGATCGTTCGCGGCTTGAGGAAGTTACGTCTGAATACTTTGGAACAGGCCGACGCGATTGTCGCAGCCTCGGTAAAGGGGCAGACATTACTGGCCTCAAGGAATATTTTGCGAAATTCTTGACGCGCGCGTCGCAAAATATCGACATCAAGCGAGCAATATTTTTCGATTACAGCGCGAAAATCGAAAATATCCCCCGTGGCGGCCCTCTCTGTTTACCAGTCGTAAAACTCGTAAAAAAACTATCGCTCTTGCGGGCTCATCAAGTCCGGCGAGTAGTACTCGGCTGCATGTAGCTCACCGATATAATCTTGGTGAGCAACCGTGTTAAATAAATGAGGAAAGTAACCCTTACCCATTTTATCAGCGAAACCGAAGGCTTGCGGAAGAGCACTCAGACGCATTTGAAAGTAGTTTAAACTATCGATGAACACGGTGTGCCCTATACGCATAGAAATTATCGCGTTGCCCGTGAGAATGAGCTTAGGAAGCCCGAGATCACTACAATTCGCGACTACATGACGTAATATGAATTGCGCGTCGAAGCTTTTGGCGTTGTGAGCTATGCAAACGATTTTCCGAAACGACGTTGTGCGACGTACTGCAAGATTCACTAACTCCTCGACGGGTGATTTTCGGAGAATATGTTTTCGAATACCACACCTTTCGCAGATGTTAGAAAAATCTAGCTCGTCCACACTCTCGAGACACATCGCATAGCTGTTGTGCAACACAAAGTGTTGCGATGTGTTCGCGAGTATCGTCTCCCGGTGCTGCAGTGTACGGCGTGTCTTACGGCACAGTCGTAAAATATAACTAGGGTTCGCGGCTTAGAGTCGATCGGTACGCTACGGGCGGCCACTGGTTGCATGTAACAATGCTCGTTGAGCCCGTGCGGACTACGGCACTGTTGACAAAATAATCCTTCGCAATCGTGGGCTCTCTTTGTCGCGTCAATGAGCTTCGAGCATTTCTTGCGAAAGCGAAGAGTCTGACAGACAGACTTGCGCTCAGAGTGCAAACCTATTGCACGATTTTTGCGGGGTTGAAGATGATTCGCGAAACACTCGGCGCTATGAAAAAATCGATTACAATCCTCGCACTCCCACTCGTCGCCGTTACTGCCGTCGTCGTCCGAAGATACGGCACTTGCTCGTACATTTGTGCTGCTATAAATAGCGATACGAGGAATTACAGGGAATACAATAATTCCCTATACCACCGGCACCAGTTAGATTCGTAATCGGGGAAAAATGATTCTTGTCGCCGAAATATGCTATGTTAATAATTGTAAGCGCCGGTGTGTCTTCAAATCTCGTTTTCCCGTTGAAAATCGCTTCAACACCACTGCCTAGAGATGCCCAGTCGTACACTACTATAGCCACCCGTGTAGCCATAAAATGTCGCTGGAACATCTCGATCTCAGGTAGTCCGCACCCCGCCGCTGGGACCGTCACGTCAGCCTCACCTACAAGCTTGTTTGCCTCGTCCCTCTGGAGCTTTGAATTTTTATGACGTATCCGTTCATAAAAAACTTTTGCTTCGTCGGTGCGCTCGTGTTTGATACGAACATTCGCAAGAGCAGCCACGAGCGAGCGAGACAAACACAAATTATCAGTGTTCCCGATAGACACGATGGATCGATGTTTTGCAAGTTTTTCCTCTAAACTAGCTGCACCAGTGCAGGTAGTTTAGATCGTTTATCGACGTACGTCACTGTGAATATCAATGTATCGTTCACCGATAGGATTCTGGCGCTTGGATTTACGCGACAAAGTAGATTCCACAATGGCTCATAATTCGAACGCCATATTGGCTTCATTGCGATGCCCGCGATACCGTCCGTCATACCCTCGCCGATGAACCCTATTCCTATCATATCATTTACCGAGCGACCCGTAATGAAATGCGCCCGGATGTCGCGAATCGCGTTCCGAATCCATGAAATAGGATTTATACCCGGTGGAGGCTAAACCAATGCGACATCCGTTTGCCTCGTCATGACTTTAAAGCACGGCGATACATGCTCACGCGGCTCACCTACCACCCTAAAACGATAGCCCACGGCCGCGATGTCTTCACTATCGTCCGCAACACCCTCATCATAACCGTTACTGCCCTGAAAATGGCTATCGCGAACATTATTACCGTCGTCGTCGTCATCAACGTCGCGCGCTGTTTTTAAATTTAAATGTACATTTGGCCTCGTTTAGACGCCGCCGGTCTGCCAGTTACGCTGGTCACTTACCAGCTGTTGTACCGCTGCCTCAGTCTCCGCAATCCATGAGGTCATTGACGGCGTCCCCTCTGCAGATCACGAAGCAGTTGATAGAGATGCAACCGCTCCATCTGAAGATCCTGCTGCGGGGCTCGCTGCACCGGGACCTGCTGATCCGCTACCTGCTCGTCCTGTAGTAACTGTAGCCGGGCCTACAGGACAATGCCGATGACTATAATTAATATTCTAGTCTTCGGAAAACCCAGAATATTATTCCGCGAAGCGGACAGCAATTAGGTCATCGTCATCGTCGTATGAATCGGAGCCTTCGTCGACTTGGCCGTAAGAATTGTACCAGACAAGTCTCGTAAACCGCGAGTAATACGGGCGCCAATCTGGTACAACGTCTACGGACTCGTCAATGCTGTCCACCTCGCTGGAAACTGTGGAAGAATCAGCAGATTCCTCAGGGCTGTTTGGAGCGTCTATTGCGCGATTGTCAAGATGGTACGACAAGACCGAGTTAATTACCAACTGGTCATCCCTGCGCTGCGCTCCACCCTGTTGCTGCTGCTGGTGACTAGTATTTTCCGGTTCCAGGCCCAGCCACGATAGCACACCTACGGTTTAACATTGTTTTATGTTAAACCGATTTTCATGTGCATGTCGATGATACATACGTATTATATATTTATATACTTATATACAGTGACAAAAAAATATTTTAAAGATTCACATTGTTGTAAATTTTATTAATTAGTTAATGCATTAAATTTAATATAAAATTACAAATTTTTTATATAATATTTCCTAATTTTCATATGATTTAGTAGAAAGTACTGTAATTTTCCATTTAACTTCCATATCAAATTTTATATATCAATATTAATTTCTATATTATTATTCTGTACATACTCGGAGGGTAAATATTTTTCAACACTGTACATATATATATATTGAAATTATATTTTATTTTACGGTAAAAACTTACGATTTTCACGGGTTTCCACGTGCTGCGGTACTGCATTCAGCTCGCCCATGAAGTTTGTTTCCTCATCATCATCCTCTTCCTCCCCCTTCCGATCCGTAGGGGTCTCAACGATACTCTCAGCATCGCTCTCTTCGCTACGAGCATCGACGGCCTCTGCGGGATGAGCGATGGCAGGCACGTGGCGATCGTCGATGTCGACGTCCATCGGCATGGCGAGCTCGTATTCTCCGGGTACATGTTGCTCGATTACCTCGCCGTGGTGGACGATACCAGCCGAAACCGTTGAGCCCACCGTGTGGACACCGGAGTCCATCTCGCTTTCCTCATCCTCATTATTTGCTACCCAGATTTCATCTGGGTCTTCCGGGTTGTAATAAAACACAACCGGCAGACCTTCGACCTCTGGGTGCTCATCAATGATGTAGGGCACGGGATCCGGTGATGCTGGACTCTCGGCGTCATCGTTTGGTTCATCACGGATCACCACGTTGACCTTAAAATGCTGAGGGTTCGGGGATGGGGGATTGACGAGGTCGATGTTAACCTCGTCGCTGTTCTGCTCGGGCACGGCAGGGCTCACGAGGTCTATGACCTCCACGTCATAGCTCGGCTCGGGATCCAGGGATGGTGCTCTCTCCAAAGCCTCGCTATCGTCGTTATTGTCAGCGTCGTTCTTGTTGTCGTCGTCGTCGTTGGCCTCGCGATTGCCCTCCGCCGATACTTCGTTGTCGCTATCACGTTGCTCGGCACTAGCGACGAGCCGGATGGCGCATCGAGAAATCTCGTAACATCCCATCAGGTCACGTACGACCGGGAGATGCCCGAGATTTCGCTCGATCACCACCTCGCACGCAATAACGATCGCATGATGAGACGCGTCGAAGGCTTCATGGTCGAAGGCTCGACCAATAACCGTAAACGACAAACGTATCAATAGTGATTTTAATTCGCATTGAGCTTCGCGGAGATTCATCGCTCTCAGCGCCGAAGCCCAACGCAGCGTGCAGCGACGAGCGATCACTGCGCTTCGGATACTCACAAGGTTGACCATTTTAATGATCGCTTTGATTAAATTACGTGCACGATCACACTGCATTTTCATATATTTTTCACGGCACAAATTCGAAAACACAGAATAAAGTTTTAACAGTTTTTTTCCACAAATACACCGAAACGTGTAACAAACGAACAACACACTCGAAAATTACAAAAAAAGTTTGCACTAAACTCACGCTTCACTGTAAATCCCCAATGACACAGTTAATTGACAATGTGTCGGTGTAGCGAGCACAAAAAAAACGTATTTACGATTTAAGAACACGAGTGACGCTGAACTGCCACGAATGACTTCTCGAGAGAGAATTAAACAAGGTCTGTGTTTTCAAAGACTATATAGTTTTAACCACACCCCCTATCGATAGATTCACGCCAGCAAAATGGAAAAAGTAGTCTGTGCTATTTCTTCGAACGCAAACATTGGTCAAAAACACGAGCCAATGTTTACGCAAGCCTTACAGAAAATTTGAAAACCCTCAATAAGCATAAAAACAATGCTGTCTCTTGCGAAGATCGCCAAACAGCTTGGCATCGATCCTCGACCTGGTCATCGAGACTTTGGGGACACTTTTTCTCTTTTTTACTACCGCCCGCGCTGCGACCGGAAAACTATCTCTAAACGGTAATCTATACAGGTAAGAGGTGAGAAAACAGCATCTCGACACGACAGCAGGTTAGCGACACCATCAACCCTTAAACCAACCATCGTAAACGTCTTCTATTGTGACAACTATCTATCACGATTTTTATTACCTTCGACGTTGGAAAATACATGGATCTTACTTTTTATCTTTAATCTACGCCACAGCAGGTCTATGACAACACACCCTTGCTTAGGTGCGACAAAAAACACTCACTATCTTTTCCATCGATGTACAAGGATTTATAGAGGGAAAATATATTAATGACTATAAAAATCTTAACAGCTGTCAAGCGTAGACCACCCTGAAATATCTGTTAACAGAAAATATGGTGATATATGCACACATCCGGTGAATCCCACGATATGGGTGGACACCTGCGCATAACGATGAACCGGTTCCACCCCCACCATTTGAAAATACGTGTGATATTTTAGGGTGAAGCGTGTATATATAAACACCAGTATAATAACAGTAATCGGCAGTCAGGCCCGTGACCTCGGTAAAGACAGTTTCATCTTTGAGTTCAACATGGACCAAGCAATCAACTCTCAATATCAGCGCAACAGCGATCTACAACCCTCGACCATGTATCGTGTGCTTTCGGACACCGAGAAGAAGCGCCTCGAAGGACCTTTAATTCTTGGTACAACGTACACACTCAACCAGTCTGAGACGAAGAGAGTGAGTGTCGGCCTACAACCTCGGGCCGATGGAAGTATACACCCTATCGTAAAACTGCAGAACAATAACACGGCTGGTGGTATTGTTTTCGAGTCGAACGATTAGATTTTGCTGCAAACACATCTTCCGAATATTTCAATATATTTTACCGATGGACAGAAGGTAGTTTGGAGATCGGGCTGGCGCACTCCAGACCCGATACACATCGTCGTGTTGAAAAAACACCTATTACTGACGAAATGAATGAGAGTCAGCTAGAACCCGAGCCACCAGAGAAGAAGAAGCGTAAAAATTATTCACCAGCGGTTGTGATGCAAAAACCTTCGTTTGAGGGATTACAATATATAATGGTGAGCACCGACGAACGCTTCAGACGACTACGAAGACATGCCGCAAATGTACAGAAGTGCGCCGAAGTGCTTTGTGCTGAATTATTGCTGCATATCCCGGCCAACGAGACACCCGGAAAAATCAACGAACAATGCATCAAAGTATTGCTGAAGGATAATTTTTAATCTTTGAGAGATGCAGTGCAACGTCGTTTGAATGCTGAATTTGACGAACTTACATTTGGCACCGTGTTCCTGGAGCTCACCGCATTGTGCACTGCTTTCATCGCAAACGAGCTGCGTAAAACATTTGCGATGAAGAACCAGCCGACTGCCGAATAATGACAAAACTTGTATATATGTGTTTTCTGTGTAGATTTATTTTCGCATTGTACCCGCGGAACTACATATTATTTTATTCACCTATTTTTTAATGGCACTTATCAACATCGTCGTATCGCATTGTCATTAATTATAAGTCTTATGCCCTTTATGACCGATTTTGACAATTGCATTTTTTCGTTCGCTCGCCTATATGTAATCGAATATTCCACAACAATTCATCAATTTTCAATGTTTGAATAAAATTATGTCCTTGAAAATCCTATTTTACTTTTATTTCACGACTTACCTACCTGAAAAATGTACCATCATTCGAAAAAATTCTTTTTATCGATTTTACGACTTATCGATCCAGAAAATTGAATTACCGGTTGCAGGACTGGAGAATTTACCAACATCCGGAAAATCGAGTTACCGATAGTAGAACTGGAAAATTTACCAACGTCCGGAAAATCGAGTTACCGATAGTAGGGAAAAAATCTACAATACCGACTGCAGGAGCATCGAACGATTTTCACCTCAAAAATTAGCGACCACGGTGGACAAGTTCCCACCCACCAATCAGCGCTCGGGGAATCATCTCACCGAGAAAAATATTCAACCAACCAGAGCTCACGGAATCACCCACTCCCTGGCCCCGGAAAAACCCACTCAACCAATCAGAGCTCGGGGAATTATGCAAATTATTCCCACCTGTTTTTAAAAAAAGGGGGTGGGAGGAAGAGGGGATTTAAACAACAAATCAGAGCTCGGGGAATTATGCAAATTAATCCTGCCTGTTTTAAGTAAGGAGTGGGAGGGAGAGGGGATTTAAACACCCAATCAGAGCTCGGAGAATTATGCAAATTAGTTCCACCTGTTTTAAGTAAGGAGTGGGAGGGAGAGGGGATTTCAACAGCCAATCAGAGCTCGGGGAATAATGCTAATTAGACTAGACACGGCGCCAGACGGGAGGTAGGGAGGGGGTAGGGTGTGTCTCCCCAGCACGAGCGTATACTACTTCTTTTCATTTTTCTGCATACGTATGAATTTTTTCAGAATTTTGTGTGATGTTTGAAAATCGCGTTTTTTTTATGTTAAAATTAAAAGTCAGAGAAAATTCTGGAAAAAATTCATACGTATGCAGAAAAATAAAAGAATCATTTTTATAACAAAAACGAAATTAGTTTGCCGGGTATATTGTTGAACAATTATTTATTTCAGTGATTTGTTAATAACATTATTTAAATTATTATTGTCCAAAGTAAACTCTTTAGCACCTTCCATATCCTTGATTTTTTTTTTCAGATTTTTATCTCTTCGAGAACTGTTCGTAATCCTCTCTCGAACTCTCTCGTACTTATGCGACGTCAGTCAATGTGCTCAGACTACCTTCAGACACTGAAATCAATCCTGCACCGGCAAAATTATTGTTGCTGAAAATTAGCAATCAACTATCGTTTAACTTATGCAATTAACATGTATTTAACTTTCAACTTGTTTATTTTAATTCCTTGCATTTTTTGAGTAGTATAGGACTTGTTGCACTTTTTTGTAGGGACAAGATTTTAATAGTTATCCTCGTGGAAGCTGTGTCACCATCGATTCCGATGTGTTCATTTTTAATAGGTTTTAGCAAAAAATACTGAAGGACTTTTTGCTCTCTAAACTATGCAACGAATGCAGTGAAAGTACTTTTTTCATTTTTCTATTTATCTAGTAACATCGATTATTTTTTTAAAATTCTTTTAAAAAAAATAATTTTTTCTTTTTATTTCCGAAAAATTGTTGCTGACTGCAAAACTTTTGCAGCATAAACAAAATTTTGGTACCAATGATAGAATCGTAAAAAAAGCGTTCTTAACTCGTGAACCTAAAAAAAGGTTTATTACGCCAACAGATGAGAAGGTACAGCTGGCACTAATTTTTTAAAATGACTGCAAAAAGTGACTCCTTTTTTCAGGATCATTGGAAGAATGAAAAATAATAATAGTAATTACTAGATAATAAAAAAATGACAAATGAGCTTCAGAGAATTATTAATTATGCGAATTAATAATTAGAAATAATGCGAAAATTAGAAAAATGATTTCCAACTGTTCAGGATCATTGAACAAAAAAAAAAAGCAATAGTCCCCACTAGATAATTAAAAATGAAAAGATTTGCCTTCAAGATTAATTCATTTAACGCAGAGTTAGAAAGTTAGGGCTGTCGTTACTATAAAATTTGCTTGTGCATAATCCTTCAGGGTTATTATTAGTTGAAACTGTGGTCTCTATCGAAGAATGCAAAAAGACGATTTTTTCTCAAAACCATGTAGGAAATGCAGTAAAGTAAATGGCTACTGATAAAATGATTATTGTTGAAAATATAAAATTTATTATTTAACTAAACTTATTAAAAAGTAATGAAGTTAAAAATTGTTTATCTTAATCACTTGCATTTTTTATATTAAAAAAGGTTTTTTCAATTTGACTTATGAGCAAAATTTTTCGAGAAATCCACGTGGGAGTTGTGTTGCCAACCCTCGTGGCATTTTCATTATGGAAGAGTTTTAACTAGACGGAAATGCCATAGGACCTTTTATTAGTAACGATGCAAGAAATAAGTAAAGATAATCCCAAGTTATTGATTATTAAAAACGCTTATTATTAATCATTAACTGTTGTGCCCGAAAAGGTCGACGAGAGATCAAGTCGTCGCGATAAGGGCGGGATAGATAAAAATAAGGGATCTTTCCGATTAAAGGATTAGAATCCTCGAGATTCCCAAGTTAAAAAGATATTTATTTGAAATGAAATTAATTATGATAATTCCTTGCGCGAATTATCCCGATACAAGTATGTGACTTTTACTAGTCCTTGAGTCTAACTCGAGCCCAACTGTTCGATTCGAATAATCAATTAAGACTGAATTTACTTCTGACTGTTACTCACCAATTTGCCTAAAATTGGTGCGTATGCAATTAATACTTCCGTGTTAATTTCCGCATCGAACGATGCCGCTCGCGCGCGCGATGTCGCGCGCTCTTTCGAAATCGTGCTATTGCCCAATCGTGCATTGAACTTGTTCGGTCGTTGACCGAACAATTTCCTTTTAAAATTCGGGGCGCAACATCCCTCCCCCCTTAAAAAAGAAAAATTGATTTTCTATTTTTCTTGGTTGAACTCGGTTTTACAAATTTTAAAAGTTTTTTATATTAAAATTAAACACATTAATTTCCCGACATGAATTGACGACACATGAAAATATTATTTCCCTATTTTTATTCAAATTTTTTCGCCAGGCCTTGGTCTGGTAGGCCGGTCGTAGAGGATTACTTTCCCGTGCTGAACAAGCATTTTGTAGTCCATGCAAGCTATCGGCACGCGGTGGCACAGGGAGTCTGTGCAGGCTAATCGGTGACTCTGAGTGGGTCACTGGCTCTGTCGTCCTTGCCGGTGTCGCGTTACGTTTTTCCTTCAGCTGATACAGCTTATAAACCGCGTAGCAGACCAAGGCTATAGGGGCTATTGCACCTAAGGAATAGAATCCCACATTATGATACAATTGGCGATTCTCATTATAGTCTCTATCAACGGCCTTTTTTATTTGTCTCACACGCGTTCCGAGGGTTTTCGACTCCTCGGGATTTCGCAAAACACTAACCAGGTTTACTTGGTCACTATCATTTTCAACTCGCGCACAATACTGTTCGTCGATTTTTTGAAAGAGTGAGATTGAACGGGGGCAAATAGCCCTCATTTCTCCCGTCAGTGACCCGTTTTAGGGTCAGAATTTTGAAATCTTGCGCGGTTACCGTGCACGAGCCTACCAAAGCCAGAAATCTTGAATTTATTAAAATTTCACGATTCACTTTTTATTAAATTCACTTTTTATTAAATTTGGTTTTTTATCGTATGGTGCATTCTTGGTGACCGATGTTGATATTTCCTCGCGAATTTTTTGCAATTCCTCAAATCCATTGTCGACATGCACAAGAAATTCCTGTTGGCCTAATCGACTGCTACGAGCTTCCAATTTCTTTGAAGGAAATTCCGGGGTTATTCATGAACGATGACACCTGATACCTTGTACTCATGGCAACGGTATGAGCGGTGCCTAATATGGCCCGGCAGAACCTGTACCCAAATTCACGAGTTCAGCGAGCAGTTCAATCTGATGATTGCTGATTTTGCTAAATTCCTCCCTTCTACTTATCATATTTCCACAATAAGTAGCATCGCGGAGTGCGCGTTGCTTATTATAATTCCAAACTTCGCGAAATCCTCAACGATCACCATGCCCCATTACCGTTGTGATCCTCGTTTACCGGACCAGGATTACATCCGGGGAATCCTTAACAGCATGTTGGTAAGTAACATTCCGTTGTTTTACTTAGACATATTCCAATTGTAAAATTCAAATAATCATTTTATTATTTTTTCTCTTTTTTTCCCTTTTCCAGGCTGACTGGCTGGACCATCGTCGACCCCAAGCGCGCGATTGGATCCGCCATTTCGTTCTTTACGCCCGCGATATCCGGAGAAGGCGGCGGCAATTGCGAGAAAACAACGCTAATCTCTGGGGGGACGGCTATTGGGGACCTTCGCCGTCCAGCTCCCGCTTCCTGGGTCTACGGAGATTGTTCCGTGAGGGACCGGCGGATGATAAGGGCTGCTGCCCCCTCCGGCGCCCACTGTCTCAGGAGTGCATGGAAATGTCCTCCGATGAGACCGACGAGGAATGGACGACGTTGTAACTCCTCCCGCCCCGCAGCTACCCATCAGCTGCTTGCTCTTTTTAAATAAAAGATGGGATTGTTCAACAAAAAAAATGTCTTATGCGTTTTATTTAGCTCGTAGATATCCTCCGCGATATAGATAGCGGATGACCCTATCCTTCCTTCCTCTATATTTTATTATTTTGCTAATACGCATGATCTTTTTTTTTACTAAATTTATTTTGTAGTCGTAGATTAATTTTCAGAATTTTAGAAGCATGAGGATGCCCCTTGCGTCGGTATCATGCGATAAGGACACTCAATAATAGCACGTGGACGCCACTCTTGTGCGTCCGCGCCTTTCTCTATCTTTCTTTTCTTCATTATAACACGTGGCCGCCTCTCTTTCCTGGCGCATCCGTGCTCTTTCTCTACTTGTCTTTCCTTTGGTTCTTCCTATCTTCTCTTCTTTCTTAGACGCATGGGGACCGTCGTAGTGGCCGTTGCATGCAGTAAGGAAAAGAATTGAACTCATACACATAGCTCGTACCGCTCCCAGAGTGGTGTGGGTTTAGTCGAACGTCCCTGTCGTACGGTGTCGTTGTGTAGTAGTACGTGGTTGCTAAGGCGATACTCTTGCTGTCTCGCTTTGGCATCCTAATCTTGCTTCGCTCTTTCCTTGGCGTTGCCCAGATTACGCCTGACTACTGCCCACGAGGCTCGTAGCCTCCCTCGCAGCTCGCTGGCGTAGTCTGCGTGTATGTAGGTGGACCGCGGCTCCTGTTTCACTGCAGTGGGCAGCTCAGCCTCGCGTCCATACACTAACACGTAAGGAGACGTTCCTGTAGCTGTGTGTGGTGTGGTGTTGTACGTTAACATAGTGTACGGCAACCACTCATTCCAGTTATTTTGATCTTTAGTAATCTTTTTGTTAAAAATATTCATTTTTTATTTTTAATGTGTAGTATGTTTTTGTTAAAAATATTTATTTTTTATTTTTAATGTGTAGTATGTTTTTGTTAAAAATATTTATTTTTTTTTTTACATTTTTTGGTACAAGTATATTTTTGTGAAAGTATATTTTTGTTAAAAATATACTTTCTCAGTTTTGCAGAAACGGATACGTTATAGGGTCCTCTTGGAGCCCTGGTGCCCACCTAAAGTGCATCATGACATTTCCTTAATAATTTTCTCGGTCCTCCGGTGAAGGACAGGTTACGCCGCTGTTGCAGCGACGCTCGTTTTTTATCATTGTGTCTTTGTCCTCACCGGAGGAATAGGCTATGCTGCCTTCTTCCCCGCTCTCCACTTCCCCAAGCTCACCTGAATGCCTGTAGTCCGCGCGGACCGCTTCTTTTCTCGTATTAGCGGGCTGTAGTGGCCTAGCGGCGTCCCCCCTTGCCGCGCACCGCACGGCCGACGGGTGAGCGCTGTCCTCCTTCGCGCTCTCCGTCTTCTCGGCTCTCCTCTTTGTGCGACTGTACGCACCACACGCGCCCCATCCACACAACTTAGGTGTGTTAGTGGGTGTGTGTGTGCCGCGGGACGATGGCTCCTCGACATTCTCCGTCTCGTTCCCACTTAGACGTTCCGCTACTCGCCTCTTCACTTTCTTTCCCACGTTGTTCGGGACTCGTGCTGCGTCCTCCTTGCTCTCGTAATTCTGCATTCGCTCTGTCTCTTTTTTTTCTCACGGTACTCACACACAGTGCGTTGGTGTGACTGCCGTGCTCGGTCCCCGCTATCTCGGCCGACTCGAGTATCACCGCCGGGCGCTCTACTACTACCACCTCTTCGGTAGTGTCCATGAGGCTAAATACACGATTGTTTCCTTGTGGTGGTGTATAGCGAGCATTCTTTATAATTCCTTTATTTATTTCTTTGCATGGAATTATTTCGGTTTGTTTATTGGTTGTTGCTACGTATGCTATGGTCTCTGTATGTGGGGCGAGTATGTTTTTCGAATTCCCGTCCACCAGGGGCATGATGTGCCCATAGAGTTTAAGGGTTTCTCCTCCTAAAATGTCCGCGTGATGCATTTTTAGAAATTCCATACCCAGCAGACCATTCCCTGTTATGGGTATATCATCCCGTACTACGTAGAACCAATGCTTGAGCGCTATCTCAGGTGTTTCCATGGTTAATTCGACCCTGCAAATAGGGTAGAATTTGCTGCCCTCGGCTCCTTGTAGCTCAATGTTTGTATTCTCAACTAGAGCATCGGACTTCACGCAACTGTATTTTACAAGGCTGCATTGTGCCCCCGTGTCCACCTTGAGGGTCAGTACCCCTCCCACAGCTGTGGGACTCTTCAAATCAACATCGCTGGCTGTCACGCTTACAGCAGGCAACGTTACCTCGAGCACCTGTAGCGGCTTCTTATCGCGTGCTCGGGTTTCACTGGGCCCGGTGAGCTGCAGGCTGCCCAACGTACGCTTGTTAGTAGTAGTAGTAGTATTCGTAGTACGACTCGCGGCGGCCATCATGGATTCCAGGCGCTTATCAATCGCTTCTCCTTTTACTCCCCTTTCCTCACCTGTGATAGTGACAGTGTTGATCTGCACCATTCCCAAAGTACGCGGAACAGCATTAGTAGTAGTAGCGGGGAGGCTATTCTTTGCGGCCATGCAGACTGCCGGCCGCTTATCATCGCCCTGCTGCTTACTACTGTTTATGTTTTGCTGCTGAGCGGATCCTTGACCTCTTTCTTCCTCCCTCCGTAAACGTTTCCTGCATTCCTGCCATGTGTGCCCCTTTAATTTGCAAAAGGTGCAGACTATTTGTACCTGGTCAATTTCCCGATTAGGGCTTGGTACAGGTAGACTCACGCGACTCGATTTACGTGCACAGTCCCTTGCGATATGCCCTGCATTCCCACAAGTGTAGCAGTTTTTCCCTCCGGCCCTGCTACAGATCTTCTGTTGGAGTTGTTGTTATTGTTGCTGTGGTTGTCGTCGTTATTGTTGTTGTTGAGGTTGTTGTTGTGGCGGTATCCTCCGCCTACTCCTCCTTTTGGCTGGACCATGTGAGAAATCTCTATGTCCCCAGCTATTGACTCATGGAGCGTGGCGTAATTTCGAGATCGAACGAGTATCTGCACCTGTCCGTGCAGGCCGTTCTCAAAATTCGCCTGAGCCGTTCTTCGGGTGACGGCTTCCACTGTACGAGCGTCTCTCTCGTATACTATGGATGCACACAATTTTTCCACAATTTCGACGGTGACTTTTTCCGTCCTGGCCGCGTACGCGGCTACATCCTCCCCGGGTCCTTGCCGCAAAGAACTCAGTTCCATCTGGAGTACTGATAACGATTTCCGCTGCCCGTAAAGGGCATCCAGCTCGATCTTTAATTGTTCCACGGTGAGTATAGTTTTGTGCCTCAGTTCTCGCGTTGCTCTTCCGCAGATTTTGCTGCTGGGCACGAGTTCCAGTAGAATGTCATAATCTTCCTCTGCTATTCTCCCAAATACGACCTCACAGGACCGAATAAATCCGTCCAATTCTCTTGCATCGCTGCCGTCGAAAATTTTTATATTTTTCAGGGCGAGGCCGAGGTCGACGCGCCACGGACCTCGGCTGTTCCTGCCGGAGATTCGTCCTCCTGGTGGTTCGCCGGGCGGATCCCCTCCGGGTCCACCCCCCGAAGGGTTCCGATGCGGGTACCCGGACGAATCCCTTGGCGGTCCTCCTCCGAACGGTCCCGTAGGGCCTCCTGGTGGGCCTCCGGGAGGTCCTTCCCCGAATGGCCCTCCATAGCCCGTTGGTAGGCCCCCAGCTGGATTCCTGGATGCTGCTGGCGGCCGGGTACTCCTTCCCCCTCAGCTCTGCCCGCTTATTCTCTTCGTGAGCTCGTTCACCCTGGCCTGCAGCGAGCTTATCAGACTCAGGTGAGTATGGAGCTCTTCTGTCTGTGCCTGGGGGGCTCCTGTCCTGTCGTGCGGGTTCTCGGTTTCGTGGTCCCTTGCTGACTGGTTATTTCCCCTGTCACGCCCTCCATACGGTTCCCTGCTGAAGTTTATTCCAACTCCCTTCCGGAGCGGTGGGGGCAGCTCGTAGTCGCTGTCATCTATTTCTGGCGTTCCTTCCGGGTACTGCCGATGCCTGACCCCGCGATCCTCCGGTGTCCTCTCCGGACTGTGATACGGGACCTCTTTTGGCCTGACCCCGGTGCGGAGGCCTGGCGCATTATCCCTTGCCCTTGCTAAGGCTCCTTTTTGCTCACTCAAGCCGCTGACCCTGAGTAGGGCGTCGATTTCCCCGTCCACTTCCGGGGTTGTTAGGGCCTTTGCCCCTTCTTTTTTCCCATCCTTGCTGGCCATTGTGCCTGCCCTAGAGAAGGAGGTGCCTCATCTGGTATTTATGCCAAATCCCTTGGATAGAGAATTTCTCCAATCAGGTAGCCCCTCTGCCGGTGATAAATGCCGCAGGGCGTCCTCAGTTCGAAGGGTGACATCCCCGATGGCGGCTTCCACTGCAGTTACCGCTTCGACCTCTTGTCCTGGCAGGGTTGTCTCATGCGAATGCCTCTTCTGGTATTTATGCCAAATCCCTTGGATAGAGAATTTCTCCAATCAGGTAGCCCCTCTGCCGGTGATAAATGCCGCAGGGCGTCCTCAGTTCGAAGGGTGATATCCCCGATGGCGGCTTCCACTCCAGTTACCGCTTCGACCTCTTGTCTTGTCTTTGCCTTCTCAACTGCCGTCCTTCCTGATCGCCTGGCATGTATTCCGCAGTTTTTTCGCGAGTTTACAGTAATTAATCACTTTTATATATCTTTTATGTTATTTTAAAAATTCTTAAATTTTTTTTTTTTTTTTTAATTTAAAAGTTTTAGTTATGATGGACAGTGGTTGGCTATAACCTGGCCTCCTGCCTTTCGCGAATTAATACCTTGAATCGGCGTAAGTTGCTACAAACTTATTTCGATTCAGAGATAAGGGTCTCGATTTTTGTTAACGAGAGATCTGGGCTCGCGGGCTCAGTCCCACGACTTTAGCACTTTTTTTTTGTTTTACTGGCTTTGGAGAAAAATTTTTTTTTGGCTCATGCACTTACCACTTCAGGATCATGGTATGGTGATGAGCTTCGGGGTTGTCGTCCACGATGTAGTGTTGTCCTTGACGTTGGTCCCCGGTTGCGGCGATGTCGTATCCCGCTGATCGGTTGTCACGCCCTTCCTGGCGTGGTCGATCCTTCCTCTGTGACGTACGTCCTCTGGTTGGCTCTTCCTGTCAGCGGTACCTTGCTGACGTCCTTTAACGATTCACGACTGCGTGTGATCGCACCAGGTCTTTTGCCCCAACGACTGCTGGTCGGGTTTGACTCTGGGTTTCTTTTTCCAAAAATATCTTTTGGGATTCACTTACGGTGGATCCCACCGCTGCCACCAAATTGTTGTGCCCGAAAAGGTCGACGAGTGATCAAGTCGTCGCGATAAGGGCGGGATAGATAAAAATAAGGGATCTTTCCGATTAAAGGATTAGAATCCACGAGATTCCCAAGTTAAAAAGATATTTGTTTGAAATGAAATTAATTATGATAATTCCTTGCGCGAATTATCCCGATACAAGTATGTGACTTTTACTAGTCCTTGAGTCTAACTCGAGCCCAACCGTTCGATTCGAATAATCAATTAAGACTGAATTTACTTCTGACTGTTACTCACCAATTTGCCTAAAATTGGTGCGTATGCAATTAATACTTCCGTGTTAATTTCCGAACCGAACGATGCCGCTCGCGCGCGCGATGTCGCGCGCTCTTTCGAAATCGTGCTATTGCCCAATCGTGCATTGAACTTGTTCGGTCGTTGACCGAACAATTTCCTTTTAAAATTCGGGGCGCAACATAACTAATATTGTAATAATCTCAATCAAACTCAAAGCAGGTGATATTACCACCATACCGGTAATTTGTAATGTTGTTTTTATTGCCCTTTGACACATTGGTACATCACTATTGATAAGACACCAGAAATGAACAAAATTAATTTTTAGCATTCATGCTACGCTTGAGTGTTTCGTGCTTCGTGAATTCGTAGTCGGTCGGGCCCGCCGATCCCCTCTCTTCGAACCCACTCCTTCCATGCCACCGTTTGCCGAGCTCGGAAGCCGAACAGGCAAACGGCTGAGAACCGTCGCTTTGACGCGCACTCGCCTGTTGGGTGTCTAGTTTCACCTGAACCTCACTGTATGAATGTACGACTAAAAGACACTCTATGTGAATTTTTTCAGATTATTTAAAATAATTTTTCAGAAAATGACTTTTTTTATTCTAGTGCAAATATCTCAGAATTCTGAAGTTACTGAAAAAAAATGTCAGTATATAACAGTTGTCGTTTATTGTTAGCTTTCGAGCGGAATATTCCAAATAATTGTCACGTTCCTGTAAGTATGATTTTTTTCCGAAAAATGGAGGAATTATTTTTTAATTAAAAAAAGGATTTTTTTTTTACTGAAAAAATTACAGAGTATTGCTACATGACTATTGATATCACAAAAAAATCGCCAGAGTGGCACCGATCGATCTTCTGGTATTAAAAAATGCATTTATGTGAAAGTTCTAAAAACCGGGAGCATTATTATTTTTTTGATTAAAAAAAGGTTACTTTTTTTGGCTAATAAAATTACAGAGTATTCTTGCATGACTATAGATATTGCAAAAAAATCATCAGAGTGGTACGGATGAGCTTCCGGTATAAAAAAAATAATTCCCCCGTTTTTCGAAACGTCTACACGAATATTTTTTTTTAATACCGTAAGCTCGATCATTGCAAGTCTGATGATTTTTTTGGAATATATACAGTCATGCAAGAATACTCTAATTTTATTAGCCAAAAAAAAGTAACCTTTTTTTATCAAAAAAATAATAATGCCCCTGTAAAATAATGCCGTGGATGGTTGATAGTGGATCAGGTGTTGTAAATAAAATAAATAAATGGCGTAGGCCGGAATGGTAACTCGAAATAAACACTTTAATTTTAACCCAAAAACTTCATAAACACAACAATTAATTGAGTAAGCCGTTACACATAAATATCTTTCGCAGTCCGTAAAACACTTGTACAGTCCGAGTGACAAAAATTAGCCAATAATGCCAATTATGCCGAAGCACACGTGCCACCACGTGTTGCTTAGTAAACCGCCCGTGAGTATGTCGATGGTGTGTACATAAACCCGCGTTCACTTAACCCGTACGTAATGTCTTTGGGCTGACTGTTTGAGCTACCCGGAGCTGACCGTTGTACACTTCCGAAAACGATGAGGTGACCGCGAAGTAAAACTATTGCCGTTGTGCGTACGACCAGTTGAGTCCGTGCGTGCGACCATTGCGTGCGACCAGTTGAGCCCGTGCGTGAGAACCTTTGCGTGCGACCAGTTGAGAACGTGCGTGAGAACCGTTGCGTGCGACCAGTTGAGAACGTGCGTGCGACATATTGAGACCGTTAACGAGAACCGAGAAGAAACCGGAAAGCCAGTCAGAGACTCGAGAACGTTCGAGCGCATGCGCGAACTCTGAAATGCGGTTATCGGTGGTATGGTCAGGCGGTGCTGCTGCTGAGCGGTTGATCGACCAATTCAGACAGCAGTCCCGCTAACAGCCCCCGTTTTTCGGAACCTTCATACAAATGCATTTTTTAATACCAGACGATCGATCGGTGCCACTCTGGCGATTTTTTTGGGATATCAACAGTCATGTAATATTACTCTGTAATTTTTTAATTAAGAAAAAATATCCTTTTTTAATTAAAAAATAATTCCTCCATTTATCGGAAAAAAATCATACTCACAGGAACATGACAATTATTTGGAATATTCCGCTCGAAAGCTAACAATAAACGACAACTTTTATGTGCAGGCATTTTTTTTTTCAGCATGTTCAAAATTCTGAGATATTTGCACTTGAATAAAAAAAGCCATTTTCTGAAAAATTATTTTTAAAAATCTGAAAAAATTCACATAGAGTGTCTTTTAGTGGTACATTCATATAATCAATTACAGGGCAAATCGGAGAGGGTCGAAAAAAAAAGTGGCTGAACAGAGAATGCTTCATATATAGTCTACGACTGTCTTATAGGATGCTTGCGAGTGGAGGGGATGTGTGTTTTCTAATGAATGGTATTTTCTTAATGATATACAGTCTACAGGTGTTTTATAGGATGTGCTTAGAAAAGGTTTTTGAAATGACAACAAAGAAAGTACAAATATTTTTCGTTTATTCATAAATAGCAGCCGAATCGTGGACTACAAGTTTGAACACGTGTGTTGACATTGTTATTATATCTTCTACCCTCGATACAATGGTTTTTTCGATGTTTATTTTTTCGAACTTCATGTTTCACTTGTCTGTAGTACTGTGCTGCGATACGATCATTTTTTATTCTATTGGATGAAAATTTTCGTATACAAGTGCGCAGAGTACAACCACGAGACATATAATCAAGAAACATAAGACAGTATTCCCCACACACTTTAGAGTTGACTGATTGTAGTTGTCGAGTGTTCCACTCATAGGTGAGAGTGTTGCTGCGCAGACGGTTATGGTGTTGGCTGATGAGTGGGGGCAATGCATAACTATCGAAAAAGATGCCATGACCATTTTTGTCGACGGAGATGGCGACCCAATGTTTTCCAGGTTTATTATGGTCGTCCGTGTTTAGTATCAGCGCTGCAGGTCTAGACTAGCGACTTGGGATGCGATCGGCGGGATAGACTCCTATCATCTGAACAGAGACTCGTTGTAGAGCTATTTCTGTATATGGTTGTGTTTCTGCTGTTGATGATTAACACGTGGTGCTGTTGGTTGTTGCGACTCTTTTCGTGCAGGGGGTGGCCGTGGTATGGGTAGCTCGAACTCTTTATTTCAGAAAAGTCCAACAATTCCTTCGTTAGCCGATTCAGTCCCCGTATCGGCGTTTGGTTCTTCAATGCTCCACCATGGTGTATCTTCTCTATTGTAACGTTCACACTTTTTGCGTCCCGCCAAATCTGTCGGATACGCCGTGTGTGTGAAACGTCGTGAGTTCTTGGGACAGGTGGATCAGAAGAAGATTATTATAAAAATGGAAAATTCTTACTTTATTCAATAAACCAAAATTATTTGCAAAATACAACCGTCTTATCTTTTATTTTATTCTTATTTGTCCCGCTGGACGTGACCAAAGGAAGATTTTAATGCTAAGAGCTCATTGAAGATCTGCTGCTTTTGTTTATTACAATAGTTAAATATCAAATATGGTATGGACCAAATGGTTTGTTAACCAGTATTTTTAAAGGAAAAGGTAACCCAGACAGGAGCGGTCGCTAGCGTCTTCACTAGCAGTTGCCCGATGCTGGCGTTCGGAAAAGGAAAATGATTTTATTTTTAATAAGGAGAAAACTAATTTATGGTGAGGTATTGGTGACCAGACAGGAGAGGGCGCTAGCGTCTCCACTAGCAGTTGCCCGATGCTGGAGTAAGGAAATCTTTAGGAATTTCAGCAGAGTTTCGTAGTCAGAGACTAATAGAAATCTATTTTAAGGCAGCAGACCATCAGAGCTTTCGCTAGGGCTGTGTGCTCCGTAAGGGAGCCGACGAATGGTGATTTTGGCTGCTCCGCAGCCCCTTTTATACCCGAAATCCGGGCTGATGCAATCTTGGTCGCTGGTGGGGTCATCTCGCCCCACTCTTGTTGTCGTGTAGCGCCGGTGCTGGACGGCATCTCCCTGGACTCCTCCTAAGACGGCCGGTAATGTCGGTCGCTTTACTTGTCCATTTGGTTCCTGGTAGATGTCGGCGTCGTCGCGGCGGTAGATTTGAAGTTCCTGGAGGCCGCGTGTGGCGGTTTTATGTTGCTGGAAGTTCCCGTAGACCGCGTGTGGCGGTTTCATGTTGCTGGATGTTCCTGGAGGTCGCGTTTGGCGGTTTTCTCGATGTACTTCTCACTTTTGGTGGTCGTGGCACTTTGATATCGTCTCACTATATATATTCTCTTTGTTGGATTGATAAGAATTTTTCAGAAAATTTTTTCTCTGTTTCTTTTTATTCACACCCTCGTTGCTAGATAGTTTTTTATCGACTGGTGTTGATGTAGCCAGAGGTTGTGCATAAATAGGAATCACCGATCTGAGATCTTGCATGTTGAGCCAAGTACGTATTTTGCCCACATTGTTCAATGCACACTTTGCGGTATCTTCTCTTAAAACTCTGTGATGAATGCAGTAAACGTTATTAATTGGCATATCCTTAACCGTTGGGCCCTCGTACTCTTCAAGATGGATAATTTCACGTCCCAATACTCCACGCAAAAGTTCAGCTTTTTGTGCACCACGTGTATAAATATGTAAAGTGTAACGACACATTATTCGTAGATTTTCGTATACTTTTTATACAGGCGTATCACCGTCTGTCCACTCAAGACCGTGATAAAAACAAGTCAGAGTATTATTACTTGTGCGAATTGATTTAGGTAGTTCACCAAAATCGTACGGTGGCTCGACAAGCCAGTGACCATAATATCCTCCGTCAAGCGTAGTCACAGCAATTTCTTTCGGTAAAAATTGTCCGGATATTCCATAGAGCGCTTGAATATCTATAGATATTCAAGGACGTTGTAGTATATACTACAACGTCCATTATCAGAGTTTGCGGCGGGCTGATGTAGCATATGTGACTGCTGTTCCGTTCAAATACCCATCCAAGCAGCGTTGTATCGTGGCTCCCTTTCACGCACTGTAATCGGTGATAACTTGTCGTGTAGAATCTATCTCAATCACGTTATCATAATCGACGTAAATAATACAATTCAACCTTGTCGTTAGTGGTTGAGCAACCCGTACTTCCACTCTCACACTTCCGTGTCTCACTAAATTCCAATGACTGAAACAGCTTGCAGACAAGTCAGGAGTCAGATCAAATGCAAACAGAGAGTAGCCCTTGGGTTATTCATATCGGTCAAGAGCTAAGCCTTCATTTTGAAAGTGTATGCCGGTGCCACTAAAAAGAGTATGATAATACTGAACCCACGTGGTACCATCAAAATTTGGTTGAAGAGGTTTGCTGGGAATTTGCTGACTGTCTATGTATTGTTACGTCAAAATAGTGGTTATACGAGATAATAGGCTACGAATGCTTTTTATCGTTATTGAAAAATAAATAGATATTTCCGATGACCGTTATCCAAGTTATGATAAAATTTTCATGCAATAACTAATTATGGAGTATAATGTACTTATGTAATTATTATGGCTGATGTCTGCTGGTGATTCTGCAGTTCGGAGGGTGGAATTGGTCGTCGAAATAATAACTTGAATTCGCGTACTTGTTTTCAAGATAAATGTTGGATTTATTTTATAATTAATAAAAAAATTCAGCAAAATGTTATAAAAAGTTCAAACAAATAAAAATTCGGAATAATCTTGACTTTACAATAAATTGATTGGTTGACAAAGGATTGTACGCTAGACTTCAAAGATTGAGTAACAAACCGCCTGTTCAAGAAATAATTTCTTCACACAAAATAAAATTCTATCGTACAGAAAATATTTCAGAGTTCAAAAAATATTTAGTTAAACTGATGTGACGGCCCTACATTGAATATAAGAAGATGATTCGAATGAGAGAAATATATAGGTGACATTAGCGCAGTGGTTAGCGCTCTTACTTAGTACCTGAATAATCCGGGTTCGATTCCCGGTGATCACCATATATTTTCTCTCTTCGATACTTCGTCAGTCCATCCGCAATGCCAATATCTACACTTCCCCAAACTCTCCGCCTGGTCATTACACTGACCAGAAAGTCGATGGTGGCGAACAGGGGCGTTGGTTCAACCGATGAAGCTCGCGACGATGATGAGTACGGTGGGTTGACAAAAGTCCGACTGGCTCCGCTGATCGACTGCGCGCCGTGCGACAGATTCGGGGCCCTTTTATACTCTAACTGGCCCGTTGTTCTCTATATAAAACGTGGCTGCGGGAATGTACTTGCATAGGTGCTTATGTGTAATTCTTATATATTGCTTGACCCGGGAGGGATGCCTAGAATCTTCGGTTCGAAGTCCATTTCCGCCGGTCGGCTCCTGCCGCTGTACATGGGTGACCTCAATTCATTTCGGGCTATGCTTCTCTCTTTCTTTCCTAACCCCCTATCTTCCCTTTCTATGAGTCGTGTGCGCTTCCATACCTTCTCAGATTTTTCTGTAGGTGCGTTTTGATATAGTAGTATTTCGGTTTCTTATTTCTTTCTTACACTATTTTCCCTGGTCTGTTTTGTCTTTATTCCTCGATTTGTCTTGTATTAAATTATGGTTTATTGTATTTTATTCTTGAAGGTTTTAGTTTGTTATAATCTCACTTATTTGAAGTTTATTTAATCTCATTTTTTCCTATTTATCCCGTGAATTTCTGATAGCTTGCGGTTTCTTTCTACACTTTACGTAGCTGATTGGTATAGTTTATTCTTACGTTCTCATAATGTATTGTAACGAGACTGCTCGTTCTATGTTTTTTCTTCAACCTACCGTTCGCTGCACTGTGACTAAGTTTCCCACCGTCCACTACAGCCCCTACATCCTAATCTCCGCCTCCGCATCGTATATGTGACTTTTCCCCGAATTCTTTCCCTAGGACCGCGTTTTATCGCCTCTTTCCCACAGATTCTTCATTGGGACCCACCTAGCCCGCCACCTGCATTTCTTGGAATACAGTCACACGTGCATCTTAACCCTCGTGGAACTTTCCAGACTTCTTCCCAAAATCCCTCCCCACTATCACCATTTTCCCACGATTGACTCTTTATAAACACCTCCCGCGTTATTTCGTTAGTCAGTAAGTCTCCGAACCTTTGTAAGAACGTTAATCTGTTCTTTTTGCATCAGAATAATAAACGTTGTTACCAGTATCAATTCAGTGTCAACCGAGTCTTTCCCTCCTAAAACCGCGTTCCGTAGCAGAGTCTGCTGCTCGTTATCTAAAGTTAATTAAATAAAACATCCGCGACATCACAGTATTATATGAATATCAAACTCATATTTATAAACTTCTGTATATTGTAACGGGACACGTATATCCCTGGCGAGAAATCGATAAAATCGAAGTCCGGCAACACCGAACGTGGCAACAGGGCCTAGGGGGACCTCAAGGGGGAAGATGTCACCGTTGTAAACAGCTGATCGGAGGATATATAAGCGCGCCTCGCACGAGCTCGGTACCTTATTCTCTGACTACCTTTCCTCATCACACTATGTCCAAGTAAGGTCCTTATAGTACCCGTGCTGTCGAGCCGAGACATTGCGTCTACCCTCGAACAGCACTTCCGTAAGCACGCCCAGCTTCCCCAAGTGCCGCAGCATCGCGCTGACCCACTTGGTTTTTCCCGTGAGCCCGCCCAGCTCCAGTAGGCCTCTACACCGCGTAGACCCCTACTGTCCTCTCTCTTCTTTCCTATCGAAGGCTATATGCCTCTGCACCGCCCAGACCCATATAATGGCTTCCCTCTATCTTTCCTATCTTCAATCCTTCCAATGCTATATGCCGCTGCATCGCGCAGACCCATGTAGTACCCTTGACTAATCCATCCTGGAGGGAAGGCCTATATGCCGTTGCATTGCGCAGACCCATATAGTGTCTACTTCCCAAAAATCCCATGGTTTAACGAAAATTGAAATTATCTTTTATTATAATTTAAAATGACAAAATTCTGAAAATTCTAGCCACGTAACGAAATAATAAACAGAAGAAGTGTAATACTTCCCCTTGCTCTGCGTCTCACTCTATAGATCTACAAGCTTACGGTCGAAACTTGTTTCCCCTTGCTCTGCGTTTCACTCTATAGATCTACAAGCTCGCGGTCGAAACTTGTATCCCCTTGCTCTGCGTCTCACTCTATAGATCTACAAGCTTACGGTCGAATCTTGTTTCCCCTTGCTCTGCGTTTCACTCTATAGTTCTACAAGCTCGCGGTCGAAGCACGTATCCCCTTGCTCTGCGTCTCACTAGATAGATCTACAAGCACACGGTCGAAACTTGTTTTCCCTTGCTCTGCGTTTCACCATATAGATTTACAAGCTCACAGCGAGGGCATACCACTTTCCTCTTGCTCTGCGTTTCACTGTATAGATCTACAAGCTCGCGGTCGGAGTACGTATCCCCTTGCTCTGCGTCTCACTATATAGATCTACAAGCGCACGGTCGAAACTTGTTTCCCCTTACTCTGCGTTTCACCATATAGATCTACAAGCTCATAGCGAAGGTATAAGGCTTCCCCTTGCTCCACATCTAACTCCAGAGACCTACCAAATCGCGATTGATGACATGTGAATAAGATCTCAGAAAGCGACAACGATAACAACAAACGCGATCTTCTCTCTCTTACACACAAGACAATTTCTACGAATTGCGAGCATTTTTTTCAGTAAAATCACTTTATTTTATATTTCAATTTATTCTCGGACTTGACTCAAACTGTAACATCCCAGAGACTAAGGGACATAATTATATTAATTAACTTTTACGCGCAACGAGAAGACTTTAGGAGAATTCCATAGCCAACGTTTTTTTTTTCTATTTTCCTTGAGACAGCCCAGCTCACGTTGACTGTGGAACTACTTGAATCATCTCCACATAGTTGCACTTGATTAAACAATTTAGAATTCCGGTCCAACAAGGCACCAAGTTCTTTTATTTACTATTTTCCTTGAGACAGCCCAACTCACTTGGTGCGTTGTGTCCTGATCCCAAAATTGTGATATATCAGAATTAAATTCTTTGAATCTAGAATCCCTTAAATCGTCTGTTACGCAAATTCATAAGTGTCCGGTGATGAGATAGAAACACTAACTCTGAGGACTTATTTTTAAACTTCACCTCCCATTGATTACTCGCATTGAGAAAGAGTAATCACACATTATAGAGTCACTTGGCGATGAGCTATGCATGCTCCATGCTCGGACATCCGCTCCGTGCATGACCTTAGAATCCATTCAATTTAGAACATTCCGCAAATATATTCTTACTGTTGGTACAGCGCATGTACCCCATGCGTTGTATCAACAGTCTGTGCATTTCACTAGAGTTTCCAAAAACTCTAGTACAAGTTGGTTCAAAACAGGTCTATCCCATTCGTATCATCTCAACCTTTCCTTCGCAACCTCTATCCTGAACCGATGATGAATTCATCCTTGCTGCATGGCACCAGGAATACTGCGGTTTTCTCCCATCCCCAATAAAGCCATTTGTTAATCCTTATTCAGGTCCCGCACACGAACCGAAATCATCCTTCCGATGATTACCTGGATCTTTCAGGATATTCTTCCCGGAAAGTAGTAACTTAGAAATAGAGTAGGAAGAGAATATCGTTTCAATATATGTGTATGAGAATACAATGATTTATATATTTCTTTTTCTCAAATCATGGTAGCAAAAATCGCGCATTTGTCGCCAGAGTTTCGTTGGCCTATCGTTTCTTTCTTCGGTGATTTCAACGTCTTAGTCTGTTCTCTCATACTCTATCCATCCTACTCTTGCATCAGCGTGTGTCGCTAGGTGTGGCACTCATGCCACGCTTCATATAGGTATAGAGAATTAAACTAATTCGATTTTGTTTAACATTGCATACTTTTATTGCTCCTCCTTTTCGATTGAGGGTTTTAGTTATCTAATAATCGAGCAAACGGTTTTTGTTGTAAAATGTAATTCACATAAACCTATTTATCATTGGAGTTCAAGATATATGAGCCCAATAGATTTGTAACATATTGGGAATAAATAGAATAGGAAGGAGCAGTCAGTACCAGGCTCTCATAATAGGTAGCTGGTTTACTGATATGCTTACTGGTCCCTAGTTGGCGCGCAGGGTTCCCGTCGTACAAGGCCCCAAACTTTTACCAGACGGGTAACCGGTCAAGCGGAGCATCGCCCGTACCGACTTTTTCGGGTCCCATTACGTCGGTATAACAGCATTCTATAGTGGGTTGCCTTTTTGGTCGTTCTATCAACCTGATAATCGTTCTATCAATCACTGGGTTTACAGATTTCTTCAAATCTCTCCTAATTTTCTGTGGGCAATACTTTCTTGAGACTTCTTTTATTTTTCCAAAATTTTCTCCTCAATATTTTATAGGAGTATTTCTTTTGTATAAAAAAGTTACGTGGAGCCGTAACTGTGTAGAGATAGGAAATTGAGGTGTTGCTCATGAAAGTAGAATGGGTTTAGCGTTTTACTGCCGTTGAATGCTCTGTTGTTTACAAAACCGAGAATAATACGTTTTGGTAATTGTTCGAGAATAATATTGTTTAACGTTTCACCAACTATTCCACTATGCATTGTAAATGCTTTAACTTCCACACGGGTTATTAGATATTTTGCTGTTGTATTTGCATGCATTTTAGCATGAGCAATCAATACACCTGTAGAAATTTTTGCTCGGCGTACAAGTAAAGTTGCTTCGGTTATTTGTATGGTGTGTGAAACTCCACTTACAACAGGCCCCATTAGACAAAAATCATCTTTTCAGCGTACGAGTCATAGACGTACTTCTATGTCGTTTAATAGAAATTTGTCTTGATTAAGAACATCACAATGTAAATGTCCAATCATATCCACTGTCTGTCCATTCGTTACAAGTCCTTCGGGAATATCTTGAACCAAATTCGACCTTTTTTTCCGTTTGCAATCACTTCAAATCTGTCAGGTGTATCGACACACCTGTCGTGTGTATGTAAGAAAGACATTGTTAATCACTTCCAAAAATGTCGGATTTTTTACGTTTTTTTCACAGGTTTTCTACTGGTTTGCTTTTTCCTTCTTTTTACAGTTTTCTTTTTCTTGGTTATGATCCTCTTTTTTCTTCGCTTGGTAACACCATGTGATTTCTTCGAAACAGCACCGCGTCGCTTCCTTTTTTACGTGTATGTACGTGTACGGCCGGTGAGTGACTGCATCAATCTGGTTGTGTTCCTCGTGTTATATCCTGATCCGTTCATGAGAAGAGCAATATTTTCTTTCGCTTTCCGTTGTAAATTTTCACCCGATTCAGTCATTTGCCGTGGTAGTGACTCTTTGAAGAGTTTCTGGTGACCGCTTACATCTTTGAGGACGTGCAGTCCTGTATGTAAAGCCTCTTTCCCTACGGCCGTAGCACCCGTTTTCAACAATGGTAGTATACTTCTGAAGAGATCGCCGAGAAAGCTACCGATCCCGTGCCGACATTAATGAGGGACACCAACAAAGCCGTTATGTATCCTTCCATACATAACCTTCCTACCCTTCCAATTTGATTCTCGTAATAACTAGTATAATGGGCCATACCGTAGCAGTTTCCTCATAAACAAGTGTCATTGTCAACGATCCATATACGAATGCAAGATGCATGCATCGTACCACTTTTTAGATGGAGATTGCAATGAAATTGAAAAAATGAAAGGCTTGTCGGTGGATTATCCTTTACCATTTCTCTCAAGTTGATGTAGACTCGATGGCACAGCATCGCGTTATTACTTTTTTTTGCTGACAGTGTTCTCATGACATTGTGGGATTAGACATTTTTTACTCACTAAACGTTACGATGAGAAAGTCAGTTGTTTTTTCTTCTTCTTCTTCACAATTTTCGACTTCTTTAGTAATTTCACTTTGATCCATCGTCGAATCATCTGTACTATCTTCAAAAAGCATTCTTCCAAATGTATTTACGATTTTCACACTATTTCACTTTTACACTTTTTTAAAATGAAGCGTTAGCGTTAATGTTCCGTACTCGAATGGAATCCTTGCTCCCAGGTGTTCTCTTATATCTATCTCAATGGAACGAAAACAGTTGTTGATGAGTGGTATGGCGGTGAAAAAGATTTCACCTGTGTCTCAGCATACCTATAGTTTGCCGCATTCAAATTAACTATACGAAGTAGTGTTGTTTGTTTGTCGCCTATAGTATGGGGTACACAAATGTCTGTGTAGACAAAAAGCTGTTCGGGTTCAGGCTGGTACATCATCCATTCTTCCGACGCCTCGAATGAAATGCAAGTAAACACCTTGAGAGGATTGCCAGTCGGGTTTTGGTAGTTAGCGTTTTTCAAGTTCTAGTAATTTTTGCACTTTACGACCGAAAAACATAATACGGATGTTTTTCGGTAGCGCATTTGACGGGCAATTATTTTTCTTTTCTGCGAAAATTGATACGTAAACTTTTGCATTTTTTGATCCAGCGAAATGAATGCCAGCCTGGTGCATAGCAGGTAAACGATTTATTTTATCCACTAACTCAATATGATTTCTATGTAATCCATGTGGTATTTTATCAATCACAGGTGATTTACTGTCACAAGGTGTCCACCCGCGTAGAGAAAAGTAGTATATTTGAGATTCTCAGAGAGATTCTCGGAAGAATCTCGGTGAGAATCTAGCCGAGAATCTCGAGAATCCCACAGAGAATCTCTTTGAGAGTCAACGATGGTTCCCGCAGCATGCTCCTTTCAGAGATTCCTGAGATTCCAGAGAATCTATCACAGATTCTATACGAGATTCTCGAGAATTTATCCCAGCTTCTTACCGAGATTCTCGAGAATCTATCTTAGCTTCTTACCGAGATTCTCGAGAATCTGTCCTAGCTTCTTACCGAGATTCTCGAGAATCTATCCTAGCTTCTTACCGAGGTTCTTTGGAAAATCTTTTATTTAAATTGGTACAATCGATCCTAGATTCTTTAAGAGATTTCAGAGAATTTATCATACATTCTGTACGAGATTCTAGAGAATCTATCGTAGCTTCTTATCGAGTATCTTTGGAAAATCTTTTTTTTAATCGGTATAATGTATCCTAGGTTCTTTACGAGATTCCAGAGAATCTATCCTAGATTTTTCACGAGATTCCAGAGAATCTATCCCAGATTTTTCACAATATTCCAGAGAATCTATTCCAGATTCTGTACGAGATGTCAGAAAATCTATGCCAGATCCTTTTTGAGATTCTCATTCGGAAAGTCATATAGAATTTACCCTTAATTCTTTTCCAAATTCTTTCAAAGGTATAGAGAAAGCGAAAAGAATCTATCCCAGATCTTTTCCGAGATTCTCGTTTAATTATCATATAACGAACAAAAAAAGAAAAATAAAAATGATCAACGCCAAGGAAAATATTGAAAATGAAGAAATGTGACAGAGATAAATTTTCTGAGCCAGAGTTATGTTCAGTGGGTAAAGTTAGACTCCATAGTAAATCTTAGCTGAGTTTCGTTGGGTTCTATATAGAATATATCCTAAGTTCTGTATAGAATCTATCCTAGATTCTATAAGTCTAAGTAGAATGTATAGAATCTATCCTAGACGTATAGAATCTATCCGAGATTCTGTCCGTATATTTAGAACCTAACGAAACTCGCCTTACATTTACTATGGTGTTTAACTTTACCCACTGAACATGAATCTGGCCCGGAAAACTTATTTCTATCACATTTCTTATTTTTCAATTTTTTCCTTGGAATTGATCATTTTTATTTTTCTTTTTTTATTCATTATATGATAATTAAAATAGAATCTCGGAAAAGATCTGGGATAGATTGTATTCGATTTCTCTAGACCTTTGCCCGAATCTGGAAAACAATCAAGGATGGGTTCTTTTCGCTTTCCCTAGAGCTTTGAAAGAATTTGGAAAAGATTTGAGGATAAATTCTATATGATTTTCCGTGACTCCTGTGAGAATCTCAAAAAGAATCTGGCATAGATTCTCTGGAATCTCATGAAGAATCTAGGATAGATTCTCTAGAATCTCGTACAGTATCTGCGATAAATTCTCTGGAATCTCTTGAAGAATCTAAGAAAAAATATAACAATTTAAATAAAAGTTTTTCCAAAGAATCTCGGTAACAAGCTGGCATAGATTCTCGAGAATCTCGCATAGAATCTGCGATAGATTCTCCAGAATCTCCGGAATCTCTGAGAGAAGCATGCTACGGGAACCATCGTTGACTCTCACAGAGATTCTCTGTGAGATTTTCGAGATTCTCGGCTAGATTCTCACCGAGATTGTGCCGAGAATCTCTCCGAGAATCTCGAATATACTACTTTTTTCTACGCGGGTACTTACTTTTGGTGATGTATTGTACCTCTGCAGTAGATCTTCAATCAATCAATCAAGGTCGTACAAGGTTATCCATGTAGCACTGACTGACTTTTTTCTTTCTCTTCACTACTCCGCGGAATTCCTGGAATATTTTTAAGGGTGGGGTAAGGTTAATTCGGTAAAAAACAGAATCATATGAAACAAAAAAAATCAAAATGCATTTGTTAAAGGAGATGTTTCTCGAGGTAATGATGAGAGGATTTTTTTTCGATTTTTCAATTTTTCGTAGCACTTGGGAGCCAAAAAACCGATCTTCGCTAAAAAACATCGGCTTATTTGTTGTTGAAAAATTAGTAATTATTAAAAAAAATAAAAACGCTCTCGAAAATACCTGGTGAATTATGTGAAGAAGTACTGTGCAAAATTTCAAAACGATTAGTCCAGTAGATTTTGAGTTAACCCATTAACGCCTGACAGGACAGAATTCCTGACCGGTTTCACAACGTCGTTTTCAAACAGAAAATGTACGATTGATTGAACCTAAACCATGTTTCTTAATGTTTTTCGATGCGCTCCTTCGATTCTCGAGGTCAAAATTTGGTTTCCGCGGTCCAGAAAAACAACATGGCGACATTAAAGGAAAAAAGTGCAGAAAATTTGAAATTTTTCTCATTTAATAACTTTTATTCGAAACGAAAAAAGTCTTAAATCCAGTTCAAACTGCTAAAAATGGTGGACGGAATAGTTACAGCTTACGGCGAAATTTTTTTTTCTAACCTCAATAAACGTTGATCCTTCCAAAATGGCGGATCAAACCAAAAATATCATACAATATGTATGTTTCTTGGAAATTTTTCGGCGCATATTTTTTGGCTCATCTTGCGATTGATATCAAAGTGATCCCGTAGGTTTTTGGGGTCGCTGATTACGAATCTGATATCATATTTCGGAAATTCAAAATGGCGGACCCAATATGGCGACTATTTTAGATCAGAATTGGGGTTTTCTGAGTAATTCACTTAGAAAAAAGCATAATAGGGTTTTTGGGGTGGCTGATTACGAATCTGATATCATATTACAGAAATTCAAAATGGCGGACCCAATATGGCGACTATTTTAGATTAGAATTGTAGTTTTCTGAGTAATTCACTTAGAAAAAAAGCATAATAGGGTTTTTGGAGTCGCTGATTACAAATTTGGTATCAGATTTCCAAAATTCAAAAATGCGGATCGAAATATCGACTTTTCAAGGTTAGTTTCCCGATTTTCTGAGTAGTTTACTCGTAAAATAGTTTACTGGACTTTTCGGGGTTATTGATTCTGAAGCCCATTTCAAATTGGATGCATTCATAACGGTAAACCCATTATGGTCAACATAATTTTGTATATCTATTTTGACAGTGTAAATAGTTATTTGAGTCCACAAGTTCAGGCAATAGAGTTTCATAAATGTTAATGATTATCATCACTATTTTTGGAGCAATTCTCGTTCAGCTTGCATAAATCTAGATCCACGACGTATCTGGATTAGTCTCACATTGTTGTAGTCATTTCATTTTAGCCATAGTTTTCGTTTAGTCTGAATAAATCTGAATCTAGGGCATATTTGAGAGAGTCTCACATTCTAACACTAATTTGAGTTGAGCAGTAATTTTCGCTTCATTTGAATGAATCTGGATCTTTGAAATATTTGAAAAAGTCTCGCATCTCATTAGTCTTTTGAGTTTAGTCGTAGTATTTGCAAGTTTCAAAAAGTCTCGCGTTCTAGTAGTCACTTGAGTTGAACCAGGCTGCATTGGAATTCCGATAAAATTCGACTAGAATAATACATCGAACAAACATAACGTCATTACGTGCAACATGTTCAAGAAAATCAACTCTCCAGGAAGTTGACTATGAGGTAGATGAAGAAAATGAGGATCAGATAGTTATGCTACCTAATGCAGATGATTCTGGGGATGCTGATGGAGCTGAGTCTGATGGAGAAGATAGAGAGGATGCCCATGGAACAACTCCACGCTTTTCGTATCGAGAAGCGACTAAAAATGACTCAGCAAAGCAGAAGAAATTAGAAGAACATCATGAATATATTTCGGTAGAAGGAGAAAAAAAGTACGTAGACAATTTCCAAAATGAAGTGTTACTCACTGAAGCACAGAAAGCAAAAATCTTAGGGTGCATGCCTGTAGAATTATTTGAGTTTTTTTTCCAAGACCATGAAGAATCACATTATTGAAGCGACCAAGGAAAATAACTACGATATCACTATCAATGATCTAAATACATTCATTGGAATCATCATCTTATCATCAATCAATGAAAGAAAGTATTAAAGAGACTATTGGTCTTCGGATCCTCATCTTCGATGTGAAGTTGTTGCATCTGCTATATCTCGCCATAAATTTGAAATGATCAAATCTCACATCAAGTATTCAAAGACTGTGGATCAAAATCCTGAAGATCGTGCTTGGCGCGTCGGTTTCCTCCTCAGTGAATTCTGCAAAAATATTCAAACGTTTGGATTCTTCGAAACAGCGCTATCGGTTTATGAGATGATGGCCAAGTCTTATCACAGAACTGTTTTGAAGCAATTCATTAGAAGAAAACCTATCAGGTTCGGTCTCAAATTTTGGCGATTATGCAGCGCAGATGTTTATTTGCTGGGTCACGATTTATACTGCGGAAGGAATAGCAGAGTTGGAAACAATAAGCTAGCCAATTATGCTTTAGGGAGTCGAGTTGTCATGACTCTTTTGGATGAAATTCTTTCCCGTACTCCTGCTCATAAGATGCATTGAGACGATATCAAAGTGCTACGACCACCATAAAAGAGAAGTGCAACATGAAACCGCCACACGCGGCCTCCAGGAACTTTAAATCTACCGCCGCGACGACGCCGACATCTACCAGGAACCAAATGGACAAATAAAGCGACCGACATTACCGGCCGTCTTAGGAACGAGTCCAGGGAGATGCCGTCCAGCACCGGCGCTACACGACAACAAGAGTGGGGCGAGAAGACCCCACCAGCGACCAAGATTGCATCAGCCCGGATTTCGGGTATAAAAGGGGCTGCGGAGCAGCCAAAATCACCATTCGTCGGCTCCCTTACGGAGCACACAGCCCTAGCGAAAGCTCTGATGGTCTGCTGCCTTAAAATAGGTTTCTATTAGTCTCTAACTACGAAACTCTGCTGAAATTCCTAAAGATTTCCTTACTCCAGCATCGGGCAACTGCTAGTGGAGACGCTAGCGACCGCTCCTGTCTGGTCACCAATACCTCACCATAAATTAGTTTTCTCCTTATTAAAAATAGAATCATTTTCCTTTTCTGAACGCCAGCATCGGGCAACTGCTAGTGGAGACGCTAGCGACCGCTCCTGTCTGGGTTACCTTTTCCTTTAAAAATACTGGTTAACAAAACATTTGGTCCATACCATATTTGATATTTAACTATTGTAATAAACAAAAGCAGCAGATCTTCAATGAGCTCTTAGCATTAAAATCTTCCTTTGGTCACGTCCAGTGGGACAAATAAGAATAAAATAAAAGATAAGACGGTTGTATTTTGCAAATAATTTTGGTTTATTGAATAAAGTAAGAATTTTCTATTTTTATAATAATCTTCTTCTGATCCACCTGTCCCAAGAACTCACGACGTTTCACACACACGGCGTATCCGACCAATTTGGCGGGGCGCAAAAAGTGTGAACGTTACAGCATAGATATCATATTTACTTTGACAACTTCTTTACTAGGTTCGATCTAGAAGTTCATTTGCAGAATTTGGTATTGCAATCAACAGGTACCATAAGAGACAACAGAGTCAAAGAAAAGAATGTCCTTCATAAGAAGTGTGCTCGAGGAACATATGCAGTCAGACACGATCAAAAGAGTGGAATAAATTATATAACGGTTCTGGATTCTAAACAAGTTTCCATAGCTTCGACAGCAGCTGGGGTGACTCCTCTTTTACCTTCGAAAAGATACAGCGCAGAAGATCGATCGAAAGTAGATTTTGCAATGCCAAACGCTTTCCATTTGTACAACCAATATATGGGTGGAGTAGACTTACACGATGGACATTGTAGTAATATAATACCTTTTATAAGATCCAAGAAGTGGACATTTGTTGTATTTGCGAGGTTGATTCAGTCAGTTATCGTAAATAGTTTTGTCAAATTCAATGCTGCTAATAGAGGCAAGAAAGTAGGTACAAAGGATTTCTGTTTGAGCATTGCAAAACATTATATCGAGAAAGGTAAGGTAATACGTAAGTCTGTATACAAAATAACGCATAAGGACTTGAAACGTACTTGTTCTACTGACTCATATCCTATTATAACGAAAATATTCTGCAATGACTGCGATCGATACTTTTGTAAACCTTGATCGGAACAACAACACCTCCAATGAATATAAAAAATCCCAAGAAATGTGAATAGAAAAATCAGAAAACAAAATCTCGAAAAAAAATTTAACAATAGAAAAAAAAACAACAAAAAAAAATGGGAAAAGAAAAAATGAAAAAAAAGAGACTTTCGTTCCTGTTCACCTCCACATGGTGAAAGTTGGTGAACGTGCAGTGATAAAATTTTACTGCACGGCTAAGAAACAGTACTGAGGACTAATTGTCGTTATTTATGAGGACTAATGTACGTTAGTCTCAAGATTTCAATTTCAAAGTCTGATTCAACCATCGCCGCTCGACTCAAAGACAATCCAAGACTACAAAAGCGACAAAGCAGCGACAAAGCAGCGACAAAGCGACAAGGAAGATCTTATTGATAACAATTATATGCAGATGAAACTGGATGTTTTCCATTTCTAAATTTCAGAGTACCGAAAATGTGAAGCTCCACATTTGATTCCCGATCCCTAATTTTCATAATCTAAGGAATCTTTTTATATGCTATTTCGGATCGGCCATCGTGAATTTTGCTAATCGAACATCGGATTCATAATCAGCGACCCCGAGAAACCCATTATACTTTTCGAAACGAGTTACTCATAAAATCGCAATTCTAATCTAAAATAGTCGCCATATTGGGTCCGCCATTTTGAATTTCTGAAATATGATATCAGATTCGTTATCAGCGACCCCAAAAACCCTATTATGCTTTTTTTCTAAGTAAATTACTGAGAAAACCACAATTCTGATCTCAAATAGTCGCCATATTGGGTCCGCCATTTTGAATTTCCGAAGTATGATATCAGATTCGTAATCAGCAACCCCAAAAACCTTATTGTGCTTTTTTTCTGAGTGAATTACTCAGAAAACCACAATTCTGATCTAAAATAAGTCGCCATATTGGGTCCGCCATTTTGAATTTCCGAAATGTGATATAAGATTCGTAATCAGCGGCCCTAAAAACCTACGGGATCACTTTGATATCAATCGCAAGATAAGCCAAACAAAATGCGCCGAAAAATTTCCAGGAAAAATACATATTGTATGATATTTTTGGTTTGATCCGCCATTTTGGAAGGATCAACATTTATTGAGGTCAGAAAAAAAATTTTCGCCGTAAGCTGTAACTATTCCGTCCACCATTTTTAGTAGTTTGAACTCGATTTAAGACTTTTTTCGTTTCGAAAAAAAATTATTAAATGAGAAAAATTTCAAATTTTCTGCACTTTTTTCCTTTAATGCCGCCATGTTGTTTTTCTGGACCGCGGAAACCAAATTTTGACCTCGGGAATCGAAGGAGCGCACCCAAAAACATTAAGAAACATGGTCTAGGTTCAATCAATCGTACATTTTCTGTTTGAAAACGACACTGTGAAACCGGTCAGGAATTCTGTCCTGTCAGGCGTTAATGGGTTAATAAATAAATATATATATCGGAAAATCATTCGAAAAATTGAAAAATAAATGAATAAATATAATATCATTAGAAGTCTCCGGTTAAAACTAGAGTTGTAAATGCCTAATACTCATAGAAATAATGAAAAACCCAAAAATGTTTTCTCAAAACAAAATCTGTACGCCAAGTGAAAAAAGCCATACAAAAAAATACCTTAAACAAAATTGCTCACAAACAAAATCTCTTGCAAAAATATTAAGCCAAATCCCATATATTAGCCAAGTAAAACTCGCTACAAAAAAAAACTTGGCGTGCCAGCGACTAGCTCCCGTACATAGTTCATTGAAGTAAGTGCGGGAGAAAACAATTCCTATTGATATTTCGAGTTTCGTAATATCGAAACTGCAGCGTGAGCTCGAGTTGCATATCGTACCGTACTTATTACTTTTGTCTAATTTATCAGTCAGTACCTCTACTTTCCTTTCACCTCATTTAATCTAATATCTTGATATATATAAATCTTTGAAATATTGTTGCTGGTACTATCGGGGACCTCGGCCCCCGAACCCGAACCGGGGCTTCGCCCCTGGACCCGGCCACTTTTGGAATCCTCTCCTCCCCCACTGAAAACTCGTACCGCAGCTCTGTTAGACCTTCCCGAAAACACCTCTCTTTTCTCGCGAGCATAAAAAAAAATTTACTTATTACCTTTTATTAACATTTGCTCCATTTAGCCGGTGTATCTTTTCATGAAGAAGAAAATGAAACGTCAACCATTCCAATCTGCCTAGTAGTTTGATCTGAATCATGCGCAGAATGGAAAACCTAAGAACTTTGCTTAAGATAATATTGAAAAGAATATGCAAGTCAGATGACAGTAAAAAATCTTTTCATCGATTACCAACAATACAGTGCGTTGGGCATTTTCATATCATCGAGTACCAACAATACAGTGCGTTGGGCATTTTCATATATAATAGGATTTGGATGATATTGAATTTCCAAAATCAATTTTTTTTATCTGACTCCCTCCCCTTAATAGTTCAATAATTCTAATAGTTTTTAATTTTTAATAGTTTTTTTCTATGTCGACATCTACGAAGCCAAATCGCTCTTGTCAGCGTAAGATCTGTCGAAACCCTACTGACAGCTACAAAGCCAAACAGCTCTTGTCGCTTGTTAATATTTCAACTACAAATCCGAACACCTTTGGTTAATGAACGAACGAAAATCTATGCAGACACTGATTAAAACAAGGTTAATCACGACAGATACTTACTGAAATGAGGTTAGTCACGGCAAACACTGACTGAAACGATCCTCGACTGTAAACGTAGACAGCAGTCAGACACTGATGAAAACGAAAAAGATTACCCTTTATGATAAAAAATAATCCCATAAACGATGAAGCACTGGGGTCGAGAACGCACTGGGATTATTGTCAACACTCATTTATAAAAAAATTAATTAATTTAAGCACTGACTCAAAGTATTGATTTAAGCACTGATTTAAAGTATTAAGCACTGATTTAAATTTTAATTATTAAGCACCGATTTAAAGTATAAAAAGACCCGAATTATAAATGTACATGCCGTCGGCTGTGCAGCACGCGCTGACTGACTGAACAGCTGGCGACTACGTGACGTCATGGGTTGTTTGCGAGTCGCCACGCGCGGCTGCGCGCGGCGCTTCTATATAATGTATGTACGTGAATAGAGATTGTGTGAGTGCGTTAAACACGAAAAACTTTGAAAAGACCAGATATCAACGATAAATGAACCGATTTTCTTGTGACAGGTCTCATTCGAAAGAAAAAAAAATAGAAAATATTGATCATGATACACTTTTCGTTCGCGACATGTGGTCAGAGATAATGCGTCGGCAAATATAGGTTGGGACATTTAAAGTTGTGTGAGTGCGGCCGTACGAGAAGAACATAAAAACGCTCGGCGAGAATTGCTAAGATGCCAGATATCAGCATTAAAGTAACCGATTTCCTTGCCGCAGGTCTCATTTGAAAGAGAAAAAAAAAAAATATTGAACCTGACACATCTTTCGTTCTCGACGTGTGGTCAAATATAATTCGAGTTATAATTTGAAAACGGCCGGTGAGTGGCCGCCTTCGCAATAAATAGAGTAGCAGTAGCGACCGTCGCGTCAGGAGTAACAGCCCGTTTAGTCAAGATCAGACAGACAAATCGTAGTGTGAAGGCAACATTAATTTCTTTTTTAACTTGGCGTCGAGTCGCTACCGCGACTCTTGATGTTGATACGATCAGCCCTATAATTATGATTTTATAATAATAACATGTAGCGATTGCAATACGATGATTAAACTTTGAAATGGCTGCAAAAATTATTATTTTTCAATAAAAATTCACGGTAAGCCTTTTGAAAAAATGAAAAAAAAGTAACGCATAAAAAAGTAATGCATTACTTATTTCTTCCATTTTTTCCACTATTTCTTGCAATATTAAAGCGAAAATTAGTATTTTTTTCAGCTATTCAAATGTTTACACTCTATTTTATAATCACTACATATTATCATTATGAAATCATAATTACAAAACAAGTTGTACTGTAAACTATATCATGAAATAATGGGGATTTACAACTCTGGTTAAAACAGGTCGCGATAGACGGGCGATCTCTGAGAGACGAACTATCCGGATACCTGGAAATCTTAGCAATAGTCCTTTGCGACCTGGTTCTTTTCTAACTTTTAACTAACTTCAAACTTTTGACTAACTTCTAACTTTTGACTAACTTCTAACTTTTGACTAACTTCTAACTTTTGACTAATTTCTAACATTTGAGTAACTTTCAACAAACTTATAGCTTTTGAATGACTACTAACTTTTCACCAACTTTTGATTACCTACTAACTAACTTCTAACTTTTAAAAGTCAGAAGTTGCTCAAAAGTTGGTCAAAAGTAGGAAGTTACTGAACAGTTAGTCAAAAGTTAGAAGTTAGTCATATGTTAGAAATTAGTCAAAAGTTAGAAGTTAGTTAAAAGTTAGTCAAAAGTAAGAAGTTAGTAGTTAGACAAAAGTTAGTCAAAAGTAAGAAGTTAGTAGTTAGACAAAAGTTAGTCAAAGGTCAAAAGTTAGAAGTTAGTTGAAAATTAGTCAAATGTTAGAAATTATTCAAAATTTAGTCAAAAATTAGAAGTTAGTCAAAAGTTAGAAGTTAGTTGAAAATTAATCGAATGTTAGAAATTAGTCAAAAGTTAGAAGTTATTCAAAAGTTAGTCAAAAGTTAGTCAAAAGTTAGTCAAAAGTTAGTCAAAAGTAAGAAGTTAGTAGTTAGACAAAAGTTAGTCAAAGGTCAAAAGTTAGAAGTTAGTTGAAAATTAGTCAAAAGTTAGTAAAGTTAGTCAAAAGTTAAAAGTTAGTCAAAATTTAATCAAAAGTTAGACGTTAGTCAAAAGTTAGTCAAAAGCTAGAAGTTAGTAAAATGTTAGAAGTTGGTTAAAAGTTAGTCAAAAGTTAGAATAGAAACAGGTCGCAAAGCACTATTTCTAAGATTTTCAGGTATCCGGTGTGACGAGCCCCTCGTGGAAGTATTTCGACGACTTCACGAGGAGCGCCGACCAAATATAACGATGCCCAGAATTTTTCGCACTTTTATTATCTCCGCACTTTCCACACTATTTACTTATTTTCGCTGGGCGCCAGGCTCTCTATTATTTTGCCGAAAGCCAGGGAAACTTACCACTCTTCTTTAATTCTTCACCGGTTGACCGGCTAGCTGGAAAGGGGTGCAGTTCGAGGCAAATGCAAAATTAAATTAAACGAACGCGAGATTCTATTTTCCAAAATAACAAAACAATAATTTATTCAACACTACGGAAATTATCAACGTAACAAATTAAGTACAACAATATGACTCGAGTCCGAACAAAATCCGCGGGTTATTACGCACGCAACGCTACTAATTCGAGGAGCTGTTTTCCTCGACTCGGGGATGCCGACAATATCGAGGAGAATTCTACAGACGCGGACAATAAAAATGGTGCACCACGTGCGCCTACCTTTTCCTACGCTTCTGGCCTCGATCCTCGCTGCGATGCCGGTCCTCTCGAGTCTCTGCTGCTCCCGAAAATTCTAGCGAAGCGGCTTCCACAGTGACAATTATTATTCTTTCGATCACTACTCCTACCGTCGGCACGCGCACGGTTCGCTAATGCTCGCGGAAACACGTTGCAACACGCTCGACGCGGTAACAAAATCTATCGAAGATGCGCGAGTACTGCTCGAGCGCGATCTTCTTCCTATTCTTTCTCTTTCAAATCTCACTGAAGTCACTCGCCGGAGGCTTATTGTCTCTGCTCACGGGTCGAAGCTAACTCACGGCTCGAAGCTAACTAGCTACCTCACTATCAAAAGCAAAACTGAAATCTTTTCGGTAATTATCGCACGCTATGCCGGGTTACGCGTGCCTCGGACGTCCGGGGTGGGGGCCACGGCCTGCCATCGATCGACTTCGTCGATCGTCGCGTTGTTCCGCTGTCTCTCTCCTTCCATCCTCCGACGTCGCGAGCGTCTCCCGGGCCCTTTGCTCTAATTCCGAGAATCCTGTAAGTGTAATATTCACGGCAGTCAAACGTTCGAATAACGCTACGAGTTTACCATGACGAGGAACGATTCGGTTGCTACGCTGGCTTTCGTGAGGCCTCGGTGCACCAGCACCCTAGGCCCAGCGCGTTGATTAGGGTTGCCGTTTGAAAATCGATTAATCGAAAGATCGATCTTTTTGTGACCAATCTTTCGATTTTTGGATCGATTTTTTTTTATCAATTAATCCACTGAATTGATAAATTTAGGTCAAGATCGATCCAGTTTTATATCTACGGTAACATCTGTCTGTTTAATGCGTGCGGTTCGGGTGCTCTCGAAAACATAACTCCCGAAACCTCAAGGCGCGTTCGTGTCGCTGCCGCTGTTGCCTCTCCGCTCTCTTGTTGGCAGTGCTGCTCAACGGGATGAGCACCGCTGGCAAATATGGCGTGGTTACTGGCTACTGGCTACTCCACTCTAGATGTGTGATTGGTGCATCGGTGGCGTGGTTGTCGCGACGGTGTAAAGCGTAGTTTATCTTTATGTCGGGTGAATACCGCGTTTTTCTCGCGGTCTCGGCGACTCATCACGAAAATGGCGTCTTGCAACGTCGCTGGTAATTATTAAATTAATTAATTTAGCTTATTTAACGAGATCGAGGTCAAGGTGATGTGATGTGTCTAGTGTAGGTTACACTAGACAGGGCTAGTCGGCTAGAACGTTGCCCTGTCGCAACGGCTTTCGCAACGCTACGATTATTCCGTTTTTGTTCTAGGCGAGACTTCAGAACGGAAGTTTTCGTTTTTTTTTCAAATCAATCAGCAAAGGCCGCATGAAGTGGAGGGACTCGACTTGAGTACTTACGTGAAGCTAAAGAGTAAGTTTCAAGTAGTGTGAAATTTAAAATATCTATATTTCGAGAGAGAGAGAGAGAGAGAGAGAGAGAGAGAGAGAGAGAGAGAGAGAGAGAGAGAGAGAGAGAGAGAGAGAGAGAGAGAGAGAGAGAGAGAGAGAGAGAGAGAGAGAGAGAGCGAGAGAGAGAGAGAGAGAGAGAGAGAGAAAGAGAGAGAGAGAGATTGTTTTTATTTCGTCATCTCTTTATTTTTCTTCAGATTCTAACAGCTCGGCGCTGGCGTATGCCAACGATCTGATAAAGGAGCAGAAACTGACCAATTACGAGGATGAAGAAATCGAGGTTTTGTGGAAATCCTCAGACGGCGTTGATTTGTAAGTGCTGTAAAAATTATATTCTTTTTTCTGAAGGACACAGTTTTTATTTGATACTAATGCATTGGTTTTATTTAAAGCGTCAGGATCGACAGCAGGCCCTCTCGTTCCGACACTTCCGACTGCATATCGGAGGTGATATCTGGCCCGTCTCTGGACCCTTCCGCAAACTCATACTCGCACTCCAAGGGTACAGTATTGTACATACTTTCACCCGTAATTGGGTGCAATAATGTTATTCACCTTCGGTTTTCATAGTTCGTTTGTATGTATTTTTAGGTGGAAGTACTCGTCCAGTTGCCAAAGCGAATTTGAAAACCTCACTGTGAGTGTAAATCTATTACGGATTTCAATGGCTTTGAAATTTATTCACGTATTTTGCTTATTGAAGACTGAATTTACAGGAAAGTCAAACTAAAACCGAAGGTCGGAAAAAAAAGTTCCGTCTGGAAATTTTTCGTGAGGTCCGCGACCGGTGGCATATGCAAATTATGCAGTGCTGATGTGAAGGCGAAAGGAAACACGACGAATATGACGAATCACATCGTACGACACCATCCAGCGTCTCAGATAGAGAGCTCTAAAGTTAACCTCACTCCAGAATCAACGGTACGTAGTTGAATGTCGAAAATTAATTATGATTGGATAAATGACCTTTTTTATTTGTGACCGATTTTCAAATTTGCCGCCACCAATCGAACTATGTTGCACACTTGCTGTGTGCAAGTGTGCAACATAGTTCGATTATCGATCGCCATTAACGAGAGCGTCAGTGGCGGCAAATTTGAAAATCGGTCACAAATAAAAAAGGTCATTTTTTAAAGCGTCATTTGATCGTCATTTGACGGTTTTGCGACCGTCATTTGACCGTCACAAAACCGACCTCGCATCTCTATATATGGCTGACTCTTTCTTACTTCCAGCCTGCTAATATCGAAAACAGCGACGAAGATCCCGATGATCCTGAGGCAATGGACACCACGACAAGCGGATACCAGGATAAACAGGTGACTAAAGAAACTTAATTATAAAATTCTCTTTATTCTGAGAAATATTGCATTTTTAACGTAAATTAAAGAAATTTTGATAATTTTATCCTTGTCCGTCTGGAATTTAACTAATTTAGTTTTGCTTCCTCATAACAAGAAACCTCACGGTCCACCGTCTTCTCAGCCGAGGATTGATACCGTGCTGTCCGAAATGTCGTCGTTTCAAGGTACACACAATACATTTCATACACGCAAAATATCGCTGTGGGGTTTTTCCGTTACACATTTATACTTAATAATCTTTCCACTTGTAGATAAAGGATCGAAAGCGAACTCTGTCACGAGTGCCCTTGCCTACATGATCGCGAAGGACGACCTGCCGCTCAGCTTGACAGAAAAACAAGGCTTCAAGTTCTTCATAGGTGTCGTCGCTCCATTGTACAAAGTGCCTGGACGTACCAAGCTAACGGACATTCTGGATCGCAAGTACGAGGTGCTTTCTGAGATGGTCAAAGAGAAATTGAACAACGTCGATTACGTCACTCTCACGGCCGATGTCTGGACCGAAACCATGACTACAACAAGTTACTTGGGAGTCACTTTGCACTTCGCTGAAGAGGACGAACTTTCGTCTGTAGTTCTTGGTGTGATCGAGCTAAGCGAGCGCCATACGTCCGAGTATCTTCGAGAGACTTTCACGTCGGTATGTAACAATTGGAATATTCCGCTGGACAAAATCACGGCTGTGGTAACGGACAATGGCGCTAACATCGTAAAAGCTGTAAAGGAAACCTTTGGCGATGGTCGACACGTGCCATGCTTCGCTCACTCCCTTAACCTAGTTCCCACGAAAGTCATTGCCGCAACTGATCCGATGAAAGCGATAATTGCCAAAATCAAGGCGATTGTCACTTACTTCAATCACACGACAGCGGCTGACGAATTGCGAAAAGCGCAGCGCGGCGGAAAGGTGTACTGCCTCGTTCAAGACGTTGCAACTCGATGGAACTCCACATTTTACATGCTGGAGCGTTTTCTCCAGCTGATCGATGTAGTAAGCACCGTTTTGTTGAAACTTCCGAACTCGCCAGCTATGTTGAGTGCTTCCGAAGTAGCTGTAGTTCGGGAATTAATCGAAATACTGCGACCAGTGGAAAATGTATCGAAAGAACTGTGTGGGGAAAAGTATGTCACCAGCAGTAAAGTCATACCGATCATCTCCTGTTTGCGAAAGGCTATTGACGAAGTCAAGACGTCATCGAAAATCGGTGATGCCTTCAAGAGCGATCTCGTACAAGAGTTAGATAGGCGCTTCAGATGCATCGAGGTAAATTCGCTCTTCGCGATACCCACTTTGCTCGACCCTCGATTCAAGAGGCTGCATTTTTCTTCTGCTCTTGCGTGCTCAAAAGCGATCGAAAAAGTCGACAAGGCGTTGAAAGCTGGAAAACAGACTCACAGGGAGCGTGAAATCGTTAGCGCTGTTAAGCAATCCGCATCCGGACACTCCGAACAAGACGGTGGCGTTTGGAAGTTTCACGCAAAACTCTTACAGCAAAAGAAAAACTACGACACAGAAGCGCTCGGTTCCAGTGGCTTGGACCCAGCTCTTCAGCACTATCTCTCCAAGGAAACGGAACCATTGAAAAATAATCCAATCAAATATTGGAACGAGCGAAAAGAAAACGCACCGAGTCTGACTTCTATCGCCGTTAAGCATTTGTCAGTTGTCGCGACGTCGGTGCCGTGTGAGAGGCTCTTTTCTCTTGCGGGAAATGTCGCAACCCCCAATCGCAATAGGCTGAGCGGCGAACGTCTCTCTCGGTTACTGTTCCTGAAATCTTTGCCCCACGCTGACTGGCATTTGTGAACGTATGGTTCCTTCTTACGTTATTATTATATTCTATAGTAAGTTTTTGTTCAAGAGCGAACTAAAAATTGCAATTTAACTTTAACCCTAACCTTAAACTTAACATTAATCTTTAAAAAATGTACCTGCAGTGCAACGCTCAAAGGATGTGATTAAAAAGTAAAATAAGATGCGCAGGCAATTGCTGATAAGTCCGTGACTGTGATTATCCGGTATGATTATATCGGAAGATATCTATAAAGATTTATATACATGTTTTCTTAATTCTAGTAACCTGTATAATACTGACAGTGGATTGCTGCGCGAGACTGATAGAAAATAAAGATTTCTTAAAAATGTGATTAAAGCGTTTTATTTTTAATGTTTGCTGCCATAATTTGGCATTTTTATATGTTAAACATAATAAATGAACTTTTTCATGACATATAAAAAAAAAATCGATCTTTGATAGATCGATTTTTTTATGTACAATTTATGCCTGGATTGATAATTGGAGCATAATTCGATACAATCTAAAAAATCGATCTTTTTCAAACAATCCGGCAACCCTAGTTTAGGGGAGCTATCCAACCATTTTGAT